>CM069912.1:87019414-87291870 GCA_036172215.1 Camellia granthamiana
GGAGTTTTTCCGGTCTCAACCGGAAGTGTTTGTTGGTGATCCTAGCGAGCCGCTTAAAGCAGACGAATGGCTCGAACAGACAACGAAAACGTTTGAGATGCTTGGCATCGAAGACGAGGGGTTGAAGGTGACCTTGGCATCTTTCCAGCTGAAAGGGGATGCGGGTCAGTGGTGGAAGTTCACCAAGGGTCGCATTGGAGGTACTTGGAAGGAGTTTGTTGATGCTTTTCAGGAGAAGTATCTGTCTCCAGCTGTTCAGGAGACGTTGAGAGATCAGTTCTGCCAGCTGAAGCAGAATAGTTCATCAGTGGCTGAGTTTGAGGCCTTATTTACTAGTTTGTCCAGGTTCGCACCTGAGTTAGTGGCGTCTGAGGAGCGTCGGTGTATAGAGTTCGAGAAGAAATTGAGGCGCGGCCTCAAATTGAGAGTTGTGCCGACTATGATTAGGGATTTTGGGCGTTTGGTTGATGCAGCAGCCCATACTGAGATTGCGATGCGGGAGGAGGAGGAAGGGCAGAAAGGCTCCAAGAGGAGTCAGGATGGTCAGGGCGATGGCAGGAGGCAGAGAGGTTTCACTCCTCAGCAGCCTCAGAGTAGCTTCTCTAGGTCTACTTTTCCTGTACCGAGTGCTAGTTCGGGGAAAGGCAGTCAGGGAGATATTACCTGTTTCAAGTGTGGCCAGCTGGGCCATAAGTCTTCAGTCTGTCCTCAGAAGGGAGGAGTACAGAGGGCAGCATCTTCTTCGGCTCGATCACAGAGTCAGAGTCAGGGTAGAGGCCAGTCGCTCTCTTGTTTTCAGTGTGGTCAGCCGGGGCATATGAAGAGGTCCTGCCCGCAGTTAAGTGGCACACCTGGTGCGTCTGGTTTGAGTTGTTTTCAGTGTGGTCAGCCAGGGCACCTGAAGAGGTTTTGCCCACAGTTGAGTGGCACATCTGGTGCATCTGGGTTGAGGCAGACTCAGAGTCAGCCAGTTCAGTCCGTTCAGGCCTCGAGGACTAATCAGGGGGCTTCATCGTCCCATTCGGTGCAGCAGTCTTATGCTCCTAGGGGTGAGCAGGTTGATCAGAGGTCGTCTGGGCGCGTGTATGCAGTTACCGCGCAGGATCTGGTGCCGACTCCGTCGGTTGTGAGAGGTACCTTTTTGTTTTGCAATTCAGTTGCTAGTGTTTTGATCGATACGGGTGCATCTCATTCTTTTGTGTCTGCTGCATTCGCATCTATTTTGGAGTTGGAGTTAGCACAGTTAGCATCTCCTATTTGTGTAGTGTCACCACTTGGGGGCGAATTAATTTTGAAACAAGGTGTTAGGGGTTGTGATATAGAGGTCGATGATCATAGAATCCCTTTTTCTTTCGTGGTTATGCCCATGAAGGGCTTCGATGTTATTTTGGGTATGGACTGGTTATCGTCATACCGGGCATTTATTGATTGCTACCGTCAAAGGGTCACCTGTTGTACAGTTAGCGGGGAACGTTTCCATTTTCTAGGGGACAGGGTTGGTAGTGTTTTGCCACCAGGGTACGATCCGCGAGGGCGGAGTGAGCTTAGTGGTCTACTTGCTAGCCTTGAGAGCAGTGAGTGTGATGAGACCCAGATTGTGTTACCGAGGGTGGTTTGTGAATACCCGGACGTCTTCCCCGAGGATCTTGTTGGTTTGCCACCTCGTCGAGAAATTGAGTTCTCTATTGATTTAGTGCCCGGCACGGCGCCGATTTCTATGGCACCTTACCGTTTCGCCCCAGCTGAGTTAGTTGAGTTGAAGGTTCAACTCCAGGAGTTGCTAGATAAGGGCTATATCCGTCCTAGTGTTTCGCCGTGGGGAGCACCGGCCCTATTTGCTAAGAAGAAAGGTGGTGCTTTGAGACTGTGTATAGATTACCGGAAATTGAATCGGGCTACGGTTAAGAATAAGTACCCTATGCCTCGTATAGATGATTTGTTTGACCAGTTGAAGGGTTCCCGTTGTTTCTCTAAGATAGACTTGAGATCGGGTTATCATCAGTTGAGAGTCAGGGAGGAGGACATTCCAAAGACGGCATTCCGTACGCGGTATGGCCACTATGAGTTTCTGGTGATGCCGTTTGGGCTCACCAACGCACCGGCAGTGTTTATGGATTTGATGAATCGGATCTTTCGGGAATTCTTAGATCGTTTTGTGGTCGTCTTCGTGGACGACATTCTGATTTATTCACCTTCAGAGGAGGAGCACGAGGAACACTTGAGAGTGGTGCTTGAGTTACTTAGAGCCCATAAGTTATATGCTAAGTTTGGGAAGTGTGAATTCTGGCTAGAAGAGGTAAAATTTTTAGGCCACGTAGTTTCTGGGAAAGGGGTGTCTGTTGATACATCCAAGATTGAGGCAGTGCAAGATTGGGTACAACCTAAGAGTGTGTTTGAGATCCGCAGTTTTCTGGGATTGGCAGGGTATTATCGTCGGTTTGTGAAGGATTTCTCCAAGTTAGCTTCACTGTTAACCAGATTGACTCGGAAGGGAGTCAAATTTGTATGGAGTGAGACTTGTGAAAAGTCGTTTCAGGAATTGAAGGTTAGATTGACCACCGCTCCGGTCTTAATTATTCCGGAGAGAGGGTTAGGTTATGCAGTTTACTGTGACGCCTCACGAGAGGGTCTGGGTTGTGTGTTGATGCAAGAAGGGAAAGTGGTTGCCTATGGCTCACGCCAGTTGAAAATTCATGAGAAGAATTACCCTACGCATGATCTAGAGTTAGCAGCTGTGATATTTGCCTTGAAGATTTGGAGGCATTATCTGTTTGGTGAGAAATTTGAAGTATTCTCCGATCATAAGAGTCTGAAATATCTGTTTACACAGAAAGACTTGAATCTGAGGCAGAGGAGATGGATGGAATTTATTGAGGATTATGATTTCGAGTTACACTATCATCCGGGAAAGGCCAATGTTGTGGCCGATGCCCTTAGTAGGAAATCTGTTGGTGACGTTGCTAGTATAGCCATCCGAGAGTGGGAGATGTTGGGTGCAGTTGGGGAGTTTGATTTGCATCTGGGCGAATCCGTTGAGGCTGCGACCTTGTTTTCTGTTGTTGCACAGCCTACACTTGTGACTCGAGTGTTAGAGGCTCAGAGGGGTGATCTTGAGGTAGAATCTCTCCGGGAGAAGATTTCTAGTGGTAAGGTTGAGAAGGGTTTGACGGTGTATCCCGATCTGAGTGTGAGATACCGAGACCGTCTGTTTGTGCCGGAGTCGTGTCGAGAGGAGGTACTCCGAGAGTTTCATCATTCACGCCTTGCGGTGCATCCGGGAGGCACTAAAATGTATAGGGATTTGGGTCGCCAGTTTTGGTGGCGGGGTATGAAGAGAGATGTGGCAGCTTTCGTATCTACGTGCCTTACTTGTCAGCAAGTGAAGGCCGAGCATCAGAGGCCAGCGGGTTTGTTGCAACCCTTACTTATTGCCGAGTGGAAGTGGGAACATGTCACTATGGACTTCGTTGTGGGTCTTCCTAGGACTCAGCGAGGTAATGATGCTATTTGGGTGGTTGTGGATCGGTTGACTAAGTCAGCACATTTTATTCCTATGCGTGTGAGAGATTCGGTGGATCATCTTGCCGATTTATATGTTCGGGAAATAGTAAAGTTGCATGGGGTTCCAGTGACGATTGTCTCAGATAGAGATCCTCGCTTCACTGCCAGGTTGTGGCAGAGTTTGCAGAGTGCTTTAGGCACTAAGTTGACCTTTAGTACGGCTTACCATCCTCAGACTGACGGGCAGTCAGAGCGTACCATACAGATCCTTGAGGATATGCTTCGGGGTTGTGTTCTTGATTTCAGTGGGTCGTGGGAGAGGCACTTGCCATTGGTGGAGTTTGCCTATAACAACAGTTTTCAGTCTAGTATCGGTATGGCACCATTTGAGGCCTTGTACGGCCGACCGTGTAGATCTCCAGTTTGTTGGGCCGAGGTGGGTGATGCACCTTTGATAGGTCCGGAGTTAGTGAGGGAGACGACGGAGAAAGTTGGGCTTATCCGTAAGAGACTTGTTACAGCCCAGAGTCGTCAGAAATCTTATGCCGACCGTAGGAGGAGACCTTTGGTGTTTGAGGTAGGTGATCATGTCTTTCTAAAAATCTCACCTAGGCGAGGTTTAATGAGGTTCGGGAAGAGTGGGAAGTTGTCCCCTCGATTTATTGGCCCCTTTGAGATCCTTGAGAGGATTGGCGAGGTTGCTTATCGTTTAGCTTTGCCACCGCAGTTGTCCGGAGTTCATGACGTGTTTCATGTGAGTATGCTTCGGAAGTATGAGCCGGATCCATCGCATGTGTTGGATTGGACCGATTTAGTTGTTGATGAGGATGTTTCGTATGAGGAGAGGCCGATTCGAGTCTTGGATAGGCGGGATCAAGTCCTGCGTGGTAAGACCATCCCTTTAGTGAAGGTTTTGTGGAAACATCACGGAGTGGAGGAGGCCACTTGGGAACGTGAGTTGGAAGTCCGTGAGAAATATCCGGACTTGTTTGTGGAATTGTAATCTTGTGTTTAGATTATGTAATATTGTGGAACTTGAGAATTTTATATATGTCTTAAGCTAGAAAACATTGAGAATGTTTGGGTTTAATGTTAACATGTTGAAACTTGCCTTTTTATGGAAGTGGAGTATAACATTTATATATATTAAATGTGTTGTTTATATCATGAGATTGAATATGATATGGAAATTGTTAACATCGAGAAGAATAATGCATAATATTCGTGCAAGTTGAAATATATGTTGATTTATATATACTGTGAGATAGCTCTTGATAAGAGATGAAGTGACCAGTTTTGGGTTAAGTTGTTGTTTATTGTTGTATTTATATCATTGGGAATTGAGAAAAAATTCATTTTTACAAACTCATGCTTAATTTCGGGGACGAAATTCTTTTAAGGGGGGGAGGTTATAGCGACCCCGGTCTTTTTCCCATTTGATTATTGTATTCGGACTTATGTTCCGTGGATTCCGTTGTCATATTATTGTCGTTGTTGTCCTTGATTCCTTATTCTTTGGTTATAGGATGTTTTGGGCAGGTTGATTACAGGTTGGTTGAGTCTAGAAACAAATTCTTGATGTTCAGTTTTTGGCTTGCTCGCTCGAGCGAGCTTCTCTTCGCTCGAGCGAGGTCCTTCTTGGTTCGTCGCTCGAGCGAGCATTTCTTGGCTCGAGCGAGGGCTGCGTCCAGTGCTAGACCTGAGGGCAGTGTTTGTTGGCTCGAGCGAGCTTTCCTTCGCTCGAGCGAGATGGTTTGTCTTTGGCTCGAGCGAGCTTCTTTTCGCTCGAGCGAGGTCTGTTTTTGTGTCTGGTCGCTCGAGCGACCATGTCTTCGCTCGAGCGAGCCTGTCCAGTATTTAAACGCAGCAGCAGTTTTAAAACGTCTTTTTTCACAATTTTTGATCCAGAAACCCTAGTTTCGAGTTTCTTTTCTCTCAACTCATCTTTTCCTTGGGTTTGATCTATCTAGAGGGCGTTTTTAATCTAGTTCCTTCATTAAAAAGGTAGAGGAGAGTGAGAGCTTTCATTTAATCGGAGCAATTGTTGATTTGGAGCACTTTGGGGTTTTGAGCACCATCTTCTCCTTCTCCTTTTGGGTTCTTCTGTTTAAGGTAGGGATTTCCTACTCCATGTATACGTTTTAATCCTAAGTGTTGGTGTTTTGGTATGTGGGAGGTAGTTTGGTAATTTTGGAGAAAAACCTTAGGGTTTTGTTATAGATTAATTCATGTAATTAATTTAAAGGAGAATTGTGTATTGGTTAAATTCATGAGATTTGGGGAAATTGAGATTTTGTTGATGTAGTTGAATATTTAATCACTCATCTGTGAAATTGATATATATATATTGTGATATTTATTTCTTGCTTAGAAATAATTGTTTTGGGGCTATCGGTGGAGGATAGCCAGTGATTGTTGTAGACCTTGCATGTGGCTTAGGTATAACTGGAATTTAGTCAGCTGTTTGACTGTTGAATTAATACAGAACATTACGTGTATTGATTATGTGTTGTATATGGCAAGTATTAATTATGTTGCATATGCATTTGGTTTTGGAGGAGATAGGGGATGAACTCCCGGTTTAGGGGAAGAAAGGGGATGGACTCCTAAACCGAATTTGTTGGAGGGTTTAGGGGAAGAAAGGGGATGGACCCCTAAACCAGATGTGTTGGGAGGAGAAAGGGGATAGACCCCTGTAGCATCACATTTATGTGTACTTATTGTTAATAGAAGTATTTCTATTGATTGTTGGCATGATACATCACCACCATGTGTATCAGTTGGGAAGTATGGAAGTGAATGTGATTGTGATTGATGTAACACCTGTATGTGTGTTTATTATATTGTAAGAAAGGTTAATCCGATGTGTTATCCTTGTTGAGTTGTTTGGCCAGGTTGTGAGCCATGTGGGTATAAGTGGAAAGTGAGTTGTGTCGTAGACCACGTGTCATAGACTGTATAGGCATTCGTGTCATAAAATTTGGGAATTTATTATCTTGTGCTAACTATGTATCGGATGTTAATGCTTTAGTTAATTCTTATGCCTGGTTTAGTATTTCTCTACTGGGCTGTGGCTCACCCTATATGGGAACTTCATTTTCAGGTGCAGATGGTTCACTGCCTCCAAGGACTTAGCTTGTGAGGGATTGGAACTCGAAGATTTGTTTCTAGTTTATTTGCTTTTATATGTAAAACACTCAAGCCTAGGGCTTTATTTGTTTTTGAGTTAGACTCATGGATTTGTGTCCAAGTATTGGCTTGGCAAGATGTAAGCCCGTAGGGCATTTATTTTGATGTTTTATTTCTTAATACTCTGATGAATGGAATTATATTCTTGTTTTGATATGATGATGTATGTTAATATTATTTATTATGGGTTTAATTTTGAGGGCGTGACATTCTTGGCTCGAGCAAGGTTTTCTGTATCTGGTCGCTCGAGCGACCAAGTCTTCGCTCGAGCAAGCCTGTTTTATATCAGCGGGCAGCAGCGATTTTAAACATCACTTTTTCACTCCCTTTTCTTTCCAAACCCTAGATCTAAGACCCTCTCTCTCTAAACTTACTCTCTCTCTAAGATTTGATCTCTCTAGAGTGTGAAACTATCCTAAGGCCTTTGTTAAAAAGATAGAGGGTGTTGAGAGCTTTGTTTTAATCTAAAAAAGTTGGGATTTGGAGCACGTTGGGTTTTGGTTTTCATCTCCTTTTGAGCTCAAACTTCGAGGTAGGGATACCCTACTCATCTTTATGAGTTTTGTCTTTGAATTTTAGCATTTTGATATGTTGGGTATTGTTGGGTAATTTTGAGAAAGTTTGGGTCTTTTGTGTAATTTTACAAAAGTTGGGGTTTTGTTTATAATAAACCTAAATGCAAGTTTGGCATAGAAAGATGAGATAGATGATGGATTATGGACGAAAATAGTACCTTAGGGTTGTTTTGTTAATTATGGAAATTTGCCCTAATTGTTTTAATTAATTAATGTATATAATTAATTAAAGGAAATGAGGAATTGAATTGGAAATGTTGAAATTTGGAATGTATGGGATTAAAGGGTGTAGTTGAACTATTTATCGCTCACCAAATTGAAATGTTGATATATTATCCATTTTGTGCATTTATTTTCTGTTTAGAAATAACTGCTTTGGGCTATCGGTAGAGGATAGTCTTGATTGTTGTAAACAATGCATGATGATTAGGCAAACGAAAACTAATCAACGGAATGTGTCATGGAGCATGACGGTTAATATAATACATTAACTTTATGTATTGGTTGATTGTGTATAGAACCTTTGTGTTTATATGCATTGTGTGTAGAGGAGGAGATGGGGGATGTGCTCCGCGGTTTAGGGGAAGATGGGGGATGTACCTCTAAACCGGATAGCGTTGGGAGGAGATAGGGGATGAACTCCATGGATATAGCTCATATGCTTATCCTTGAGAAGCGTGGATATAGCTCATATGCTTGTCTAGAGAAGTGTGGATATAGCTCTTATGCTTATCATTGGTTGTATGATATAGTTCTTATACTTATCAGTAGAGATGTTGATATAGCTAATATGCTTATCTGTTGATGTATTGATTTAGCCAGTATGCTTATCTACTGAAAATGGAAAATGAAAAGTAACATGGACTTGTATGTCATGTAATTGTAATGTGATATAAGTGGATGTATCAGGGTTGACCATCTATCAACTACTAATCTTTTAGTCATTGTTCATAGCTGGTTTAGTGTATTTCTACTAGGCTGTGGCTCACCCTATATGGGAACATCATTTTCAGGTACAGGTAGCATGCTACCTCCAAGGACATAGCTTGGGAGACTAGAGGCTGTCAAACTTTTTGGATGTCTCTTTCCTTTTGATGTATTACATGTAAATTCAAACCTAGGGCTTAATGTGTATATGAGTTAGTACTCATTTCTTGTAACCAAGTGTTGGCTTGGAAAGTTGTAAGCCCATGGGACGTTTACTTTTGTTGTCAACATGTAATACTTTCTGTAAGGAAATATTCTGATGAATAAAAGGGTGTTGATCTCTTGTATATCAATGCATGTTAATATTGTTGAGTTTTATGTTATTAGCTTGAGGGCGTTACAAAATTGTAGAGTGTGGGTTTTAAAAATAATATTTCTTTATATTTCTCAATGTCTTAAGTTTTTGGTATGTTTTTCGATAAATTACATTTGTATTCAACTACATTTTGATAAATTACATTTGTATTCAACTATATCGTGTCATTACGCACAAGCACGAGCATACTTTTTATTTTGTACTTTACATACCTCTTATTCTTCCCTTTTTATTTTGTTTATGTACCTCCTCTCATCTTTATTGTAACCCTCTCTTTGAAGGTAACACCCCGGAAAAACACACCATTACATACACCAATACCATATTCATAAATACCCACAAGATCATCTTTCTCATTGAACAAAGAGTTGAGCATTTACATTACATGTGTTACATTCCCATGATGTTCAAATAGTTTCTCTCTGTTCAGTGAACTAGACAACTTACAAAAACAAGGCCCATGGGCATCTATCACTACAAAATATGAGGAATAGTTCTATTACAAAAGAATCATAATAAACACATAACAAATAGAGTCCTTGACTTCAATTAATTCCCAAAAGTTGATAAAGCTAACACTTGAACCTGTCTTCAATGAGGCTGCCCTTCATCAATTCCTGAAAAATTAGATTAGGGTTGAGCTAGATGCCCAGTAGAAATACATTTACCCATGTATCTAGTTGTTTGAACGAGATAATGGCATCCATGAGATAAAGTGCTTTAATGAGATTTATTTTCACAAGAAATGGTCAACAATTCATAAGGAAATGTTTTGAGATAATATGATAAATATAACTCACATCAATCATGGACTACAATCAAGGACCCACAAACAAGATAAAGGGGTCCACACTTCCCTCTACATGAACCCAACCAAGAGTAACATTTACGTTGTAAAGTCAACCCCCACATTCGCTGGCTACTATACGGCGGGAGGTAGGCACCCTAAGAAAATCATCCGTTTTTTCACTTTCGCCGGCTACTATACGGCGGGACTGTGTGGACTCACATTCGTCCAGCAATAAGCCTAGACAGGGCAATTGGGCACCTTTTTAAATTCTCTGCGCGGGTACCAACACAACACCATCTCTACACTTCACCGACACACACACACTAAGACTCATGGATGTCAACAACTTAAACCACATCTCAATCCCACATTTGAATCATTAAGCATAATTATAGATAAACAACTCACAAATTTCGATGAATCATAGCATTCAAATCACCATCTTTCTAACCACATCAAATGCCACATTTCATTTCTCCTTTATTTATCCATGTCTATGATTTCAAGAGAAAGTTTCATCACACTAAGTAATTCCTATTAAATTGGAAACTTAGGGTTTTATCAAATTTGGGGTTTCTCATTCCTTGTCACTAATCCAAGTTCTCAATCACATTTCTAATCATTTTTGAAAGGGGGAGATGAGAGATTTCTAACCATTGATAAATAAAAGAAAAGAAATAAAATACACACAAGAAATATGGGTTCAATATCACCAAACCTACAACTAGTTCACAAATCACTTTAAATACCATATATCTCTTCAATAATGAAGACATACAAGGGTAAGAGTATCCCTACCTCAACTATAAAGCCAAATGCCCAAGCCCCTTCGCGAATCTACCACAAACCCACAATCAAATCGATTGAGAATGACCCTCTTCAAGTGCTCTCCGCCCCTATCAAACGATTTTAGGTGAATCACAAGTGTATGAGAAGTAATTGATGGTAGAAAGTTAGGGTTTCAAAGAGGGAGAGAAAAGGAATGATGAGTAGAAAAGTGTTGTCCCCCAAATGATCTAAAATCGCTATGTTTAAAAAGCTGTGGTCGCGATCCTCGCTCGAGCGAAGGACTTGTCGCTCGAGCGACCAAAAATAACTAGTGGCCTCGCTCGAGCGTAAGAAGTTTCGCTCAAGCGCACAATTCAAAGCTTCAGGTCTGCCACAGAAGTAGACGCACGTTTGAGCACAAGAGTTCTCGCTCGAGCGAAGAAACACATAACACAGGGCTCGTTCGAGCGCAAGAAAGCTCGCTCGAGCGAAGAATACCAACCATCAGGTCTAACAGAGACACAGACGCACGCTCAAGCACAAGGGTTCTCGCTCGAGCGAAGGAACGAATACACAAGCCTCGCTCGAGCGCCAAAAGGCTCGCTCGAGCGGAAACTGTGTCTGAGAAAGAAACCTGAAGACCCACAAAACTCGTTCGAGCGAAAGAAATCTAGCTCGAGCAAAGAAGCGAGTTACACAGAGCTCGCTCGAGCGCAGGAAGCCTCGCTCAAGCGAAGAAGCTAAAACCTGGGAAGGAAATATTTGGACCACTCAACAACCGTCCTGTCCAAAACGCGCCTAACACAAACAAAAACTCAAATTCAAAAGTTAAAGGAGAAAAACGGAGTACAAATACATTATTAAACTGTGAAACCTAAGTCCGGAATACGATAAAGGTCGGGTCCAAAACCCGGATCGTTATATTGAAATTAATTTTTATATTTTATTATCCGATTTGCTACTAAAATTGTTAAAAGTTCTTTAAGAAGAATAATATTTCTTTATATTTTTTTAGTGTCTTTATCAAAAATCAAAAAATGCTACAGACTCTACAAATTTCAACATGATGTGTATAAATTACAGTTACATTTTGATACTAACATAATTTACACCGTGCCGTTAGGTAGTTCAATTTCTCCATTTGTCATATTCATGCACAAACGAACTTCTTAAAGTAAGTTGTTAACTAAAATATGTTAGGAGGTTGTTAATTTTGTGTCGATTAATTTTTCTTTATGACAATTATTAAACCTTATTCTGCCTTCTTACAGTTATCTTTGTCAAATTTACATAACCAGACACTTTCAGGTCGAGACACCATTGACCTTCAACCTCTAATTATGGACAACATTACTATTTTTGGTCACGTAAGTTGTTTTCTTTTTAATTAATTTGAAAAAAAAAATACACATTTCTTATAAGTTGAAGTCAATTTTCTTTTACTTTCATTATTTTTTTTTATATCTAATTTCCTTATAACAAAATGCTCTTTTCTTATAATTTACAAATGGATGGAGACATACGTTGAACTGTAATATTGACTCCTTTTACTCATTTTCTTATACATTTTTTTATTTTTTTTTTACCTCTAATTCTTTTGTATTTATAGGTTCAATTTCTTCAAGAAAGAAATGCTAAGATTGTTTTGATGGGGATGTAACAAGGTAATTTTAATTTAAAAGTGTTTTGATATTTATATAGATTTTTTTCTACTAATATACTAACTTTTTTATTTTCATAAATTACTAGATTGTCGTGCATGCTCCTCATTGGGGATACATAGAAGTTGATACAAAGACTTTTTGGACAGTGATGAGGTGCTCCTAGGAAGTCTAAGAAAGAACAAGTTTGAAGGTCATATTTATTTTTGTGAAAATCATACATATGCTAGCTACGATCTAGATTTTCTGAAGTTTCCTATCAATGTGAATTTTAGTTTTGTAAAGCCTTTTATCTATGTGCAATTTATAACTAAGTTTAGATGTATATTATATAATATTCATTTGAATTATTCACTTGGTTATATGGTCTTTTTTCTTTTTTTCTTCCTAATATGCTCTTGAATTAGCTTAAAGAAAACTAATCATATATTTATTTTTTATTTTTTGGTTGAATTTGAATTTTTGCTTCCATATATATTTTTAACAGGAAGGGTGCTGCTTTTAATATAGGATTGGATTGTGTACGTATTAATCTTTTAAAATAAAGTTCATTGCACAATTTTTGTCATTTCTTTTGAATTGCGAAGCACGACTGGTGTGCTTTATTTATTTGTCATTTTTTTTCTATTGTGAAGTACTGATTGGCGTGCTTAATTTGTTATTTGTCCTTTTTTTTTTTGTATTATAGAATATTGGTTAATGTGCTTAATTTGTTATTTGGCATTTTCTTTGTATTGCAGAGCACTGGTTGGTGTGCTTAATTTATTGTGCATATATATATATTTTTTCTATTGCAAAGCACTGGCTGGCGTATTTTGTCTTATTTTTATTATATGTTTCTATGTTGTGGGACTTACATTTTATTGTTTGTTTAAAATCTTAAAATTATTTCAATTACATTTTCATTCCATAACATTTTCACCATGCCTTCAGGCACAGAAATACCCTAGTATATAAATCTAGATCGTAGCTCACAAAACAAAAAAAAAAAAAATTAAAAAAAAAAATCTAGATCGTAGCTAGCATATGTTTGGAATTGATTTTTTAAGTATTTTTTTATAATTTTTTTTAGTGATTTTTTAAAAAAAAAAATTGAAAAAAAAGTTCCACTTTGAAGTTTTATTAAACTAGATGGATTAAAAAAATATAAAAAATTGAAAACAATTATACTAAAAACTCTTCTTTTCTTTTTATTTTATTTTATTTATTTTATTTTTTTGAAAAGTAAAAACATTATGAGTGGACAAGAGTGAAAAGAAGAGAACTTGTCCAAGAAGGAAAAAAAAAAAGTGAAAAGAGAGTTTTTGTTGATAGGGGTGTAAAAATGGCCTTAGATTCGTGGGCGGCTCGAAACCTGTCTGAGGCATGAGGTGGACTCGGCACATTTCGGCTCGGTTAGGCTCGGGCCTGAGCCCAGCCCAACCCAGTACCTTGGGCCTAGGCCTTTCATTTGAAGCCTGCCCCAGTCCAAAAAAAAAAAAAAATCGGCCCGACCCGATCCAGCCCACCTGGCTCTCCATCTGTGCTAATGGTCAAATTTCAAAAAAAATAAAATAAAAAAATAAATAAAATCAATTACAGATTGATCTTGCAAAAATAAAAAAATATATATAAAAAAAAAAAAAAACAACACAACGGTCATTTTCTTGCAACGAATGAATGAAATATATATATATATAATTCTAGACCCATGCCCCTGCCCAGCCTACCCCCTGTCATGTCCCCCTTTATGCATCCCATCACTCTCACTCACAATCAAGTTCAAGTTACTATTGTAATGAGTGAGAAAAAATAAAACAAAATACTGCAGCTTAATTGTTGTTGCCCGCCCCTACCTCCTACGGCCTACCCGTGTGTTATTCTTGCATCACTCAAGTCACTCTTCACTCACATTCATTGAATGGAAAAAAATAATAATAATTATTATTATTGTTCTATACCTGAGCACCTCTGTAGACTTTAAAAAAAATTAAAAAATAAATAAATATTCAAACGGTCCTATTACCGTTTAAGACAACGGTAATATTTTTTTTTTTTTTTTTTTTATAAATTTACTTCAATCTTTCAAACTAGTATAAATATCCCCTTTTTCCAAAATAAATTTCACAAATAATTCTCTCTCTCTGTCTCTGTCTCTCTCTCTCTCTCTCTTAAACTCTCTCAATCTCTCTCAACTGTTAATTAATTTTGAAGTGTCATCCCTAAGTGGCAATTGCAATTGTGCAACAAAAAATTTTTATCAGAAGAAGCTAATTTATGTATCGCATTCGCCAGTCAATAACATTAATTAGTTTAATTAAATTTATTAGCTACTCAATTTTTTCATTAATTATTTGTGAACATATATTAATTATTATTTTTTACTCATTGTATTTACACATTATTTAAATTAATTATTAATTCTTATATATTGTTTTAATTGCATTACTATGGATCCTAATATTCCTAATGTTTATGTCGATGTTGATACGTATACTACACAACATGAATTTGTTGATTCTCCTTCTAATATCCTTCTTCCAATAGTTGGATCATCATCTAGGGGCATAACTAGTATTGTTTGGGAACATTTTGAAAAAATATTTATAAATAATCCTGATGGTACAATTACATTTAAAGTAAAATATAAATATTGTGCACATTTACTTAGTGCTGCATCTGCAGGGAGTACTAGTCATCTAAAAAGTCATGCTAACAAACATTTACAAAGTCAACAACCAGATATTAGAAGTCAAATGCAATTAGGGGCTTCATCAACTGGTAACTTACAAACATTTTCATATAATCCTATATGTGCACAAAATTTTATAGTTAATTATATTATTAAAAAACAATAACCTTTTACTACTAGTAAATATCCCAATTTTATCGAAATGATCCACGAAAGTTTTGCACCGCAATATTAAAATGTTTTAAGAAATACTACTAGAAATAGGATTTTAGAAATTTGAGGATGTTAAAAGTGAATTATTTGACATCTTTAAAAAATTGAATGGAAGAGTTTATTTAACATCTGATATGTGGTCAAATAATGGTTTTGAATATCAATGTATCACTGCACATTTTATTGATAATGATTGGAAATTAAATAAAAGAATTATTTCATTTAAATTAGTTGAACTTCCATACATTGGTCATTCGCTTGGTGGAGAAATAAGAAATGTATTATATGAGTGGTCTTTACAAAATAAAATATTTACGATTAGTTTAGATAATGCAGTATATTATAATCAAACTGTAGCCCATTTAAAATCAACTTTACAATTATCTGTTGATGGTGATTTATTTCATGTTTGTTGTTGTGCCCATATTTTAAACTTGATTGTTAAAGAAGCTATGCATGTAAACGAGACTTCTATACTTGTAATAAAAAATGCAGTTTTTACTATTATATCTTCTGCTAATTGAATTTCAAAATATAGAAAAATTTGTCAACGATAAATTATGTCATTTAAAAAATTAATTTTAAATATAGATAGTAGGTGGAATTCAACGTATAATATGTTAAAAAGAGCTTGTAAACAAAGAAGAGTAATAGATTTATTTTTTCCAACAACATCAATAGGAGGAGTACTGATTCCCACAGAACTTAATTGGCACCAAGTAGCATTGTATAAAGATTTTTTTAAAGTTTTTGATACTTCAACAAAATTATTTTGTTATATATATATATATATATTCTGTAACGCCTCGACATACTCCCAACATATCTAAACATCTAACCACATTCATTGAATAGACATCGCCAATCTGCAACCTTTTTATCATAAATCTCCATGGTTTACATAATAGTTCCACATGCAATTTATACATTCATAGGTAAGGGAACACATGAATCTATAGCATGTAAAGCGTATAGTCTTAAAATAAATAGAATGCCCTTACGGGCTACAACTTTCGAGGCTTAAGTCTGGTTACACAAAAGTGGTCTCTCGGACCTATACAAAAATAGCCCTTGGCTTTACAAAAATTCACAACAAAACAGAGTATTACTCTTCACAACATTCCCACGCCTTCAATTCGGCGGGATCACTACATCTTTACTTGCACCAAAACCCATAGGGGTGAGCATAAAGCCCAGTAGAGAAACCTTAACAAAGTATATACATTTATGCAAGATTCTCGACATTTAATGCAAATGCCAATGTTATGCCATGCCATTTCAAGATAATCTCATGTCATGCTTTTCTTGAAAGTCACCAAGTTTTCAATAAGCATTTATCAATCTCATCAATTTCCCAACTTCAAATTTTAAATCATAAGGGGCGGTAAATACGACACTGGTAATCCCTAGGCTGGTGTCTGCAAGTAGACTCTACAAATATTACCAAATTGTCATTTTTACCAGTATTACCCGGAAGGCTTGACACCTATCCACGCGGGTTTCTGGTCTTTCACCACGGACACTCAGGCCAACTTATCAAATCATCTACACCCCCTACCCGGACTTACCACCGTATTTACCCCGATAAACATTTCCATTAGTTCTCATTACAACATGAATCTTCTCAAAATAAACATGATGAGAATGTGAAATAATGATAATAAATCAAATGAGAATGTGGTGCAATAATTAATATCTCATAACATTTCTCCACTTCAAACATCTTTACACAAATGTCAACGTTCACATTTCTCATTTCTTCTCTTAAAAGTTCCTTCACAAGATAATCATATGTCATCAACACATGGCTACAATTTTACATTTCACAAGTCTCAACAATCTAGTCTCTTCAAGACCACATATGGTGTTTTCCAACATTAACCTTCAATGTTAAAATTCTCAAAGTCCATAGTGCATAAAAATTGCCATTTCACAACTATATATCCTCATATCATTTACAATGGTTCCAACACACATTCCTCATTTCTAATGTAAATCATTTTGGTAATCATTTTGTGAAAACAATATCATGAAATCTACACATAAACATTCTTATATCACAAGAGAATAAGATTCACTCTAGACATTTCCATACATTCCAAAACTTCCCCAATTTCTAGGGTTTTTCACAAAACTCAAACATTTTTCATCTCTTTTATAAAATCCCTTCATACACTTCAATCTCAACCCATTTTGCCCAAAACTTCAAGAAGAATCATTAAATGAACACAAGATAGATTTTATTTTACAAAATCATCAATTTCTTGAGCCACCAAAGCCCTTTTTCGAAATAGCTAAAGGAACTCACAAAAACCAACTCAAAACTCACATAAACATATATATAACTCAAAGGAAACCCTACCACAATGTTTAATGATGAAGGAAATGGAAACCCTAGCTTAGATGGAAGATTTCCCCAAATTTCCACTACACCAAGAGAAGTCCAAGCTCGGTCTTCAAGATTTAGGAGAGAAGATGATGATCTAAACCCAATGGATAGCAAGAATCAAAGGCTTTTGATGCCTTGGTTAGAGTTTTTAGAGAGAAGGAGGAGAGAAAATGTTTTTAGAGAGAGAGAGAGAGATATTAGAATGAGATATAATATCACGACCCAAACCTGTCCCTAAGGTTTTAACATCGTAACCGGCCAGTACTCCGTAATTACCAAAGGCCTGCTTAACAGATAAGACAATAGTATAGTACAACGGGGCTAGCGGAAACCAATCATTAATATTTTACATCATCCAATGAGCTGTGAGAACCTGAATGGGAAAAACTTTCATGAACATAACTGCATTCATAGCCATACATATAAATATACCAAAAACACGGATACAAAGTGGCATACGGTTAGGGACATAATCCCCCCCCTCCATCATAACTGTATAATCAAAAGTCTTAAACATTCATTACACTTAACAAAAAGGGTGGATTGGAACACCCAAAAGCCTTGGCTCGTGCAGACTCGGAACCTCGAAGTGAGGCACAATGGCTGGCTTAACAAAACATGAGCTTGGGTTGGCGCCTCTAGCTTTGGTCCGGTGCCTGGCCACCTACATATATATATAAACTGTGAGCTATAGCCCAGTAAATAATAAATATGTAAAGGGGTTAAGAATGAATGTCCTTTCGGTAAGTAAAACAGTCGTTTGCATCAATAGATCAGTTATTCATCCAGTGCCCCATATTTCGTGTCATATCAGCCATTTAGAAATCATAGCAGCCATACGTGGTACATCCAATAGTAGAACAGTACAGTAGGTCTTAATAGACCGAACAGTCAGTCGATGGCCATCAAAACAGTAAACAGTAGTAGTTCCAAACATTGGAACTGACAAAGATCTCTGTAACAGTAGCAGTAACAATAACAGTAACAGTAGCAGTAACAGTAACAGTTAATTGCTATGGATGCCACGAGTACAGTTCGTAAAATAGGACAAACATTCATTCAGTAAACAATACCATTTCAGAAGGCAGTATAGTTAATCATTCAAAAAATAATTGTAATTGAACATAGCTTTACAACATTGTTACTCACAGATCACAGGGCTATAAGCAGGCTAACCAGCTTCCTTGGGCGCAAAACCTACACGGTTATAGAACGAATGCACACTAAATCACACACTCGGAATTAATAACTTAGTCCCCTTTCTTTTCTTGTTTTAGTGTGGTTCTAGTTCATCATTCCTCATTATGATGCCTTAAACATCACCTAGGAATGCCTAGGATGGAATGAGGATGCAAAAATGTACTTAAAAAAACATTTTTCAAAACTTGTTGAAAACAGAGGTCTTGCTCGAGCGGACATGCCAAAAGTGATAGGTCGCTCGAGCGTAGACTCCTTCACTCGAGCGGTCTGCAAAAATGTGAAAAGTACTGGTTGCTTGAAATCTCCGCTCGATGCTCGCTCGAGCGAAAGACACAGTTCCTCGCTCGAGCGCAAGTCTTGTCGCTCGAGTGTGCTTCTATACATGCAAAAATTCTGAGAGCTTGCAATTTACGCTCGAGTCAGCCTTCTGTCGCTCGAGCGAAAGTGTGAAAAAAAAAGTGGTCGCTCGAGCGTGAAACCCTTCGCTCGAGCGAGGAAGCAGAATTCTGGGTTTTCCAGATTTGCTCCCAAAGTTCAAACCATGGATTCAACCTTCCAAAACTCATCCTTTTGGGCCAAAATTCTAGAAAACACTTAGAAACTCATAACACTTCATGATTTAAAGATTATTTCATAAAATCAAAGCCCAAAAGCATGTCAATTGTACACAAATTCAACTTGAAAAGGAAGAACATGGTGTAATTATGCCATGCATGTGTTTATTTGCATTCATAACTTCCAACACATGATCATATGAGCTATTCTTCCCAAAAGCATGATGAATTCCTAGATTACAACTATAATATGGACATGCATGTGAGAATTTCATGAAAACAACTTCAAAATTCCATGATATGGCCATGCATGCATGAATTAATTCTCGAATCTACTCTTCAAGCTATTTCTTGACTTTAGTCCCTAATTTCCATGAATCCTTGCATTAAACAACTTCAATTCACAATTAAAAGGGTAGATTTCTACCTTAAGTCTTGAATTTCCAAGTGTGGTAGCTCAATCTTCCAAATCCTCTCCAATTTCCTCTAAATTTCAAGCAATTGTCTAGTTGAATTCAATTTCCTTCCTATTCTCTCTCTCCCTCACGTTTTTGTGCAAGAAGGTGGAGGCTGATGGTGTGCCAAACACGTATGAAATAAGCATAAAACAATGGTCTTGAGGAAGCCCACTAAATGGCAAACATGTAAATAACTTAGGCTAAATTAATTAGCATTGTTTATTCTAATTTAATCATTCTGAACCGAATTTTAATTAAACCTACCATAAAATTCTATAAATCCTAATTAGCATATAACACAAGTCAATTTCTGAATCAGTCGCCGATAAGGCTGTCAATTCGCAAATTGAAAACAAAACATGAACAGGTCTTTTTATATCAAGCAGATAAAAATGCAACTAAAACAACATACTCACATAATTAATTTAGAATTTCATCTTAATCATTTACTTAGTATGCTTAATCATGAATTAGCGTTAACCATGAGTCGGAGTTGCCACATATAAACAGCCCAAAAGAGTAGAAAAAATAGGATTTTCGGACTGGCCCCGTCCCGCACGTGCGAAGCCTCTCTCCCGCACGTGCGACTCTCAGCCCCGCACATGCGGCTCTCCCTGCATGCACCTCCTCCGCACCTACATTTATTTCAATGTGCAGCCCAAACTCTCTCCTGAAATCCGCACGTGCGGCTAGTGACCCCCGCACGTGCGGCTAAGTCCAAACAGCCCAGAAAATTTCCCGGTCCAAAACTCGGCACTCCGGACCTAACCTTGCACTCCCTGGAACAAGTGGAACTTGACACCGAACAACACAAGAATAAGAACTTTATCTAGGGAGTTATTTCCGAACGTTTCAATCCCAATGGAAGCAAAAAGAAGATGAAGCGTAGAAAGAAAATGGAAGAAAGAGACCCGGTCGTCATATATTCCTACTTCACCATTTGTTTTACATCTGCTAGCAGCAATAATTAAAGTTTTGGTAAAATATATGAGTAATGAATATTATGTAACCATTATTACTTCAATGTGTAGACACCCCATTTTTGACCGTCCTCAAGACTTGGATGTCACCATTTGAACACTCAGTGATCACCCATGTTCGTGTTCGTCTTGAGTTCTCGGAGGTTTCGGTCGCGCACCCTACCTCAAGACCTCTCGACTTGTTTGTTTTGTGCTTGGTTGTGCACCAAACACTTGTGTTTTTGCTTCTAAGGGCAGGGAATGGCTTGTTGGCCATCCCCAAACGTCACCGGCCTTGGCTGGAGGCCACCGACCCTGTTTTCTTGCTACCGGCCAAAGGTGTTGGCCGGTCGGCAATGTTTTTGGTTGGCCGGCCATTTGTGTTGGTCAATCGGCCAAATTTTCCAGCCGACCCCTTTCCATCTGCTTTTGGCAGATATTTTATGCCAGCTGTCACAGCTGGCATCCACATTACACCCCTCCATACACGTGTATGGAGGGATTTGCTCCCTTATGTTAGCTTCTCCAAGAAGCTTAGGAAGTGGATTTCTATAAGAGGGGAGGCCCTCCTCCCTTCTCAGGGGTTCTGGAATTTAGGGTTAGGAATTATATATCTATCTATCTCTATATCTCTCTCTCTCTCTTTTGATTTGTCTGTGTAATAGTGTTCTAAAGTGAGTTTTTGTCTTACTTTTGCCGTTAAACACCTAGTATTACACTATCCCTTAGTTTCTAAGGTGCTAAGGAGTTGTTTTCAGAGTTTTTGAGTTGGTTTTGATCCAAGGAAGGTGCTGGAGTGATGTTCTTGAAGAGGTTCTTCAAAGATGAGAAACTACCCTCTTTATTCCCCATTTTTGCACAAGTTTTTAGTCTATCTTGCATCTGTTTTTAAGCTTAACTTATAACTGATAAAAGTTTTGTTTTTAAGTGCTTAAAATAGTTGTTTAAGATCACTTTGGTGTTTGGGGTTGTTTATCCCCTCTTAGGCCTTGTTTGGCCTCTTTTTGTGCCCTTCTTTATGAGCTTCGGGACCACCTTGTATTGGCCTTCTCACCACTAAAATCTAGAGGGATTTCAGTGGTGGGGATGGTGTTTTGAGGTCCTAAGAATGAGAGGGTCATCCCCTCTCCTTGTTGTTTTCAATACTTGTCATATTAGCCTCACATGTGAGCACCTTTGTTAAGTTCATGTTGACCATGTCTTAGCTGGAATTTGTGGTTGTTTTGCCATGATATAGCAATGTTTTGACTTGGTTTAGACATGCCTTGTATGATTCATACACTTGTCTTGTAATCCCATGATTTGGCCTTAACATGCATCATGTTGTAACATGTATTTTTAACATGATTTTGGCTCAACTCCATGAAGCTTCTAGCTTTGTTTTAGCATGCTAAAGCTCTGTTTTTCATTATTTTAGTTATGCTTGTATTGCTTTGTATAACTACCATGTATTCTAGCTTGTAGGCTTTGAGTATTGAATCTTCTAGCATGCTTTACTTGGATCATTTCAGTGGTTTGGCATCACTTGTAATGCTATTTCAGTCCATATAGTATGCTCCTATGCTTGCTTTCATGACTTCTTTAATGACTTAAAGAGTTAGTAGCTTATGCCTCATAAATGTGTCATTGCGTATGCCAACATGCTTGGGTATTTGGGATGACATCTAAATGGGTTTTTGGGCTCATTTTAACATGCCATAACTCTGTTTTTGGTCGCTTAAGTCATGCCATGTTGGGTTGTGTTAGGTGTAGTGTAACACTTCTTCGATGGCCTTGCATGCCTCATGATTTTGCCTCTTTGTTTTAACTTGTTTTGGCTTTGGTCATTGCATGTTTTAGGCTTACTTTGCCATGATTTAGGACTGTTTTGGGTTATGCTTGCCATATGCTCTTTGTTTCGTGTAGCATTGGTTCAATTCCCTTGCCTAGTTTTAAGCCTTAAGTCTTAATCATGCATACTTGACTTGTTTATGTGATTTGGCATCACTCTTAGCACCACTTCAAAGCATGTAATGTTGTTATGTTTGTATGCTTTTCCCTCCTTTTAAGTGTACTTAAAAGTTGCCTTCGATGCTTGGGTGTTGGGTCCATTAGCATGCATGTTTGTATGTGCATTTGCCCCTTCTCCTTTAGCATTTTAGCCACTGTTTTGGACCTGTTAGAGAGCTGTCCATCTTGGTGTAAGTCCATCCTTTGCATGTTGTTGCATGCTTGCCTTGTGTGTTGTTGCATACTCGGCTTATTAACATGTTGTTGCATGTTTAAGTGGTATTGCATTTGGCATGCATCTCTTGTTAAGTTGCCTAACATATTGTTGCATGTTTGCCTAGCATGTTGTTACATGCTTGGATGTTGTCACATGCCTTGCATGTTTGTATGCTTGTCTAGGTCGCATTGCATTTGGCATGCTTGTTACCTTAACATGATCATGTTGATTTAGTTTTGCTTGCATATTTGCATCCCTTACCTCTTGATCAATCATGATAGAGGTTAGGATTTATTGTGTGTTTGTGTGCATTTCATTTGATATCAAATTGCACATTCGGCATCTTTGGCCATCATGCACCGAAATGCATGATTGGTGGCCCGAGGGTCGAGAACCATGCTCCTTTGAGTCTTAGACATGATAAGGAGGGTGGTAGTGCAAACATTGCATTGAAAATGCATTACCATGCCTTGTCTGTCCTCTGCTGTAGCAAAATAGGATTCTGTAGGAAGAGATGGCCGATCGGCCATCTTCAGTGCCAGCCGGCTATGTATTGTTGGCCGATGGCCTCACTTTTGGTCGGTGATTATATTTCCATGGCCGATGGCCTCATCTCTTGGCCGGTGACATCCCTCAGTGCTCAGGGAGTGGTTCAGAAGCAGCCTTGAGACTTGTGTAGCTTTTAGAAGTACAGGGTAGTGTAAACAGAGGCAGCATGAGTATGGTGATGGGTTTTCGAGCGAAGCCAAAGCATGCATGCATTCGTCCCTCTTCCCGAAGCAGCTTTACTGCTTTTAGTAGCTTAATTAGTTTGCTTAATTAGTTAAGTGTTGTGTAATAATTAATTAGCTTGTTAGTTAGTTAATTTGTACTATTCTTTCGGTCCCTCCCTCGAGAGGGCGCAATTGTGTAATAAGCGTGCGTGTGTGTGATGCATGTCTTCTAACCCCACGTCTTTCTCCCTTTTACTTACTTGCTTACGATGGTTAGTTCTAGGGCACGTTTCATTTAGTATACCTTATGCTATGCATGTTTGCATTCATTCATTTGTATTGCATGCACCGGGCTCGGCGCATCATACTAATTGCATTGTACTTCAATTCCAACTTGAATACGTATATCGAGTTGTCGCATCTCATATGCCATCTTAGATTAGCCGAGCCTATTTTAGTTGCATTTTGCCTGCGATGCATTAGTCATCTTAACATGGACTTGGATCATACATTTGATTACTAACATGTTCTTTGTTTTGACTTGGAGTACACTATGAGTGTTTATGCTTTAGTATCTTGCATGTGTGTGAGTGTTAACATGATAGCATGCTTACCATGAGGCTAATTGCTTATGTGATATAACTGCCTCAACGCCTGTGGGTGAAGGTTAGATTGCTTGAACTAGAATAATTCATCGAAATCCATGTTTTAGCCTACTTACGAGTAGCAAACTTCAAACAATTTCCAAAACAAACGGATATGTGATGTTTTGTTCCAAATTAGGCGATCTAGTCTATACTTGTTTGCTGTGTGCATAACATAGTAAGATTAGCTAATTAATTGGAATAAGAGCACATAATGTTTTCAAAACTAGATATCATGGTTAGTAGAGGCCGATCTCTGATCGGGCGAGCAGGGGTGCTCATAGATGACATTCCCCAATCGTACCCAAGTTCCCGAGCCGAGGCAACTTTGGTGATGACGGACACGTGGCCTTAGGCACGAGTCAGGGTTTCCTAAATTTTCCCAAAATAAATATTTAGGTGGGGATTCTGTATCTAGCAAAGTAGTCCATGTTTGGCACTTCTTTCTAAAAATCTATTTTTCAAAACGATTTGCTGGATTTGGACTCTTTGGTGATTTATCGGTCTCGCATTGCACTTTGCGGGATTAGATTCAGAACTGTGACATTTGAGTCCTGAACTGTAGTAAACCCAAATGAACAAAACGGGATTCCCTCCCGGGACGTTCAGGGACGTCTACACAATGAAAGCAAAATTTGATAAATATATTTTGATCATTTGCTTCATCTTTTAGGTTTAACCATAATAATTGATCCTAGGTGTAAATAAATTGGTTCACAAGAATCGTTAGAACGTATTTTCGTTGATTAAACACAGTTTGCCCCTATTATGCAAACATGAAATAGATTATTTGAAGAATACAGGGCAGCTGCATTTGTAAATACACCTACACACTACACTAGCAGTCTCATCTCGAGGAGGGAGATTAAGTGTTTTTTCAGCAATAAAAAATATAAGAATATCTCAACATACAAGCGTAAGTAGTTCTGAATTACGACGTTATTTGGAAAGCCCATCAGTGGATGATTCCGATGATTTTGATATTTTGGAATGGTGGAAACAAAATGAAACTATGTGGCCTGTGGTTTCACAGATGGCCTGTGATATACTAACCGTTCCTATTTCTACAACGGCGTCGGAAACAGCTTTTAATACAGATGGATAGGTGTTGAGCGATTATCTGTAGACACCCCATTTTTGACCGACCTTAAGACTCAGACGTCACCGATTGAGCGCTCGGTGATGTTGCATATTGTGCTCGTTCAGAAGTCTCAGAGTCGCGGCCGTGCGCCCTGCCTCCGGACTTCCGAACCCTCTTCTGTGCCTTGCCTCGGTTTGCGAACCAGACTCGGTTTTCTCTGTTTTCTTTCCTGAGGGGAGGGAGAGGTCTCGTAGACTATCTCTCAGTGGCCGTGGGCTACATTTCGTGCCCGTAGGCCATTTTGCCCATTTCGGAGCCCGGTTCCCGGTTTTCGGAGCCGTCAGGCCGTGTGCCTCGGTTCGGGACCGTCTAACCATCTCCGATTCCTCCGATTTTTGGCATACATCTTATTTACTCCCTTTCAAGGGACACTGGGGTCTTAGATACCCACTTCGTGGCCAAACACCATTTTCGGTGCTTAACGGCCGGTTTTCGGGACCCCGAACTGCGTGTTTTGGCCCCCGAGCATTCGTTTTGCATCGGTTTTTGTTCATTTTTGGCAGGTACCTCTGTTTTATCACCAGGAAGGTCACTGAAGGGTGGGAGGCCATCAATTATCTCAGCAACCAGTTATGCTTCTCCGGCACCCTCCGACGCCCGTTTTTCTCACTTCTGGGGTAATGTTGAACACCCTAGGGCCATTTTCTTCAAGCCCAAACCACATATTTGTGTTGTACACACATGGGAGGACCCTAAAAACATATGGCCAGCCAGTAACTCCAATTGAACCTTTTGAACCCCTCCTAAAAGTGGATTGTTCTCTCTCCTGTTTTACATTCTCCAAATTTGAACCACATGGTTGTGTTGAGGGGACCTGGGAGGACACCAATATCTGGTGGCCGGCCATTAACTCAACTTGACCTTTTTGACCCCTAGCCGGCCGGCCATGGGGGGTGGCCGGCCGGCCACCTGCAACAAAAATACCTGGCCGGCCATACTCCCCTCAGTGCATACTTTACAACTGTATAGCTGTTTGTCCCAAAAGATCTTGGTATCCGGGGGATATTTTGGAGGGAAACACTTGCGTGCATTTCCCTCCACCTTTACACCCCTCTCTTGGTCCATATAAGGAGCCTCCCAGCTCTGTCCCTAAGGTTGGAAAAATTGGTTTGAGCATATACACTTGTATCCCTCTCTATCTCTCTTATTTTCCTCAAGTTTGGTGCCATTTCTTCATCATCTTCAAGCTCTACCACCACCACTCCATTCCAGCAGCAAGGAGAAGCTTTTCAAAGGCTAAAGGTGTTGCAACTTGGTCCAAGAATCACCAAAAGCTTTGGTCTTCAAAGGTAAATCCATTTCCCCTCTTTTTTTAGCACTTTCTTGCACCAATTTCTTAGGCTATTTGCTTACTGTTTTGGGCTCCGACCCTAACTGAAACTAGGTCTTTTTTGAGCCATTCTTCATGTTTGTTCAAGGGCTCAACCCTGTTTGAGCCCTCCATTTGGCACTTGCTTCAATACCCCTTGGTATGTCACATTTTTGCATGAAATTTCTAGTCTATGTGTGATCTGTTTTCGAGCATGATGTGAACTTTAAGAGGGCCTATTTTGAGCCCCTCTTCAACATTGAAGAAGGGCTCAACCCTGTTTGGGTATTTTATCTTGCACTTGCTTCATAATCTCTCCTATTTACCGTAAATTTGCATGATTTGTTTGGCCTACGTGTGATCTGTTTTGGAGTATTTCATGAACTGATATTATGCTTATTTTGAGCCCCTCGTCAACATTGAAGAAAGGCTCAACACTTTTTTCATACTCCATGTGTCACTTGCTTTGAATCCATGTTTTACCCTTGTTTTTGCATGCTTTGCTAGCCCATTTTGCTTCAGTTTTTGGACCATGATCAGAACTGAAAGTGGTCATTTTTTGACCTTCTTAACATGTTTCATTAAGGGTCTTTGCTTATTTGATGAATGTTTGGGGTACCTCATGTTATACCCTCTTGTGGCCTATTTCTTGCATGGCATTCTTAGCATGTTTGCATACTGATTTTGGGGATGTCATCTACTGTAAATGTGCATATTTTTGGCCCCTCTTCAGTGTTATAGAAGGGAATTTTTCTGTTTGGGCTTTGAATTTACCATCTACTTCAATACCCCTCTCTTGGCCCCTATTTTTGCGTACCATTGTTGCCCTATCTATGATTGCCGTTTGGCCTTGTTTTCTACTGAAAAAATTCTTGTCTTGGGGCTTCCTTGCTACTGTATTTTCATTTCATGTCCATATTGTGCATGCATTGCATAGCTATAGGCCATTTCGGGTGCCTAAATTCGCATTTCGGGACCATTCCTTGCATTTGGTGACATTTCGCCTCATTTCGGGGCTGTTTTGCATCATTTTTAGTTGTTGAAATTCATTTGCATGTTTGCGTATCATATTTCAGGCCATTTCATGCCTTTATGTCATTGCCTCGGTTTGCGTGCCCGTGTGCACGCATTTCGAGGCACTTCTTTTTTATCCGACGGCCTCCTATGTGGGTGCGGCTGAGGCTCTCCCATGTTAGTGTAAGCCCATATTGTATTATATATGCCATTTTAGTCTCATTGCATTGCGTATGCCATTGCCTCAGTTTGCGTGCCCGTGTGCACGCATTTCGAGGCATCTCATTTTCATCTCACGACCTCTTATGTGAGTGTGGCTGAGGCTCTCTCATGTTAGTGTAAGCCCATATTGCATTGCGTATCTCATTTTAGTCCTGTTGCATTCCGTATGCCATTTCCTCGGTTTGCGTGCCCGTGGGCACGCATTTTGAGACATCTCATTTTAGTCTCATTGTATATCATATTTCAGGCCATTTCATGCCTTTATGTCATTGTCTCGGTTTGCGTGCCCGTGTGCACGTATTTTGAGGCACTTCTTTTTTTTATCCGACGGCCTCTTATGTGAGTGCGGCTGAGGCTCTCTCATGTTAGTATAAGTCCATGTTGCATTGTATTCGTCATTTTAGTCTCATTGCATTTCGTATGCCATTGCCTCGGTTTGCGTGCCCGTGTGCACGCATTTCGAGGCACTTCATTTTCATCCATCGGCCTCTTATGTGAGTGTGGCTGAGGTCCACTCGTGTTAGTGTAAGTCCAATTTGCATTGCGTATGCCATTTCACGCCTTAGGATCATTGCCTCGGTTTGCGTGCCCGCATGCGCGCATTTCGAGGCATCTCATTTTCATAGCATTGTGTATGTTAGGATTGTATATTAGCTACATTTCATGCATATCATGCATATTGCATCGTGCTCGGGATAGGAGTTAGCCCGGGCACGGGAAACGAGGTACGTTCCGTACTCCGAGTGACGGAACGGATCTCAATTCCCAAGTCACCGACACTCCGGATTACCCATGATGGAGTTAGGTTTTGTTGTAGCATTCACATGCATTCATCCTATATTGAGTTGTGCAATTCGACTCCTCGGCCATCATGCATCGATATGCGTGATTGGTGGCACGAGGATCGAGGCATGCATACATATGTGAAAATACATTGCCATGCCCCTTTCCTGCTCTCTGTTGCAGCAAATCAAGAATCAGCAACCTTCCGGAGCTTGGCACGCATTCCAAGAACAATTGCAAACAGAGGCTAATCGGGGCATCGCTGTGGATTTCCGCGCAAGGCAACCTGAACATGCATCATTCATCATCCGGAGTAGAGTCAAGGCAGTCCCTAGCTTGCATGCTAGTTTATTGCTTTCCTTAGTTAATTTGTTAATTAATTAGGGATTTGTTCATATTTGGACTGTATTATTTGGACTGTACTATTCGGGACTGTATATTCATTTGGACCCTCTGCGCGAGGGCATAACTGTAATAAGTGTGGGTGTGTGTGGTGTATGTCTTCCAACCCCACGTCTTTCTTCCCTTTTATTTACCTGCTTACAATGGTTAGATATAGGGCATATTTCAATTAGCATACAGTATGACAGCATGTTTGCATCATTCATCTGTTTTGCACGCACCGGGCTCGGCGCATCATACAAACTGCATTTGTATTTCAATTCCAAATTGAATACGTGTTAGTTGTAGCATTCCATATGCCATGTTTAGAATAGCCGAGCCTGCTATAATTGCATTTTTGCATGTGTTGCATTAGGCATTTCTGTATACTTAGGATCATGCACGATTTCTAATCAGCTTTTGTTTTGGCTTGGAATACTCGGTAAGTTTTATGCTTTAGCATCCTTGCATGCGTGTGAGTGTTGCCATGATAGCATGCTTGCCATGAGGCTAATTGCTTATATGATATAACTGCCTTGAATGCCTGTGGGTGAAGGTTAGGTTACTTGGATTGGGACAATTCATCAAATGTTTGTTTTAAGCCCACTAGATAGTGGCAACACCATGTTTTCTAAGCCCACCCGAGGGTGGCAAAATCTGCATCTTAAGCCTACCTGCGGGTAGCAAACCATCTTTCAAAAACAAACATGAAATGTTTTGTTCCAATTCAGGCGACTCAGTCTATACTTGTATGCTGTGCGCATCACATAGTAACCTAGGCTAATAACCGGAATAAGAACATACAAGATTTTCAAAAACAGATATCATGGTTAGTAGAGGCCGGTCTTTGACCGGGTGAGCGGGGGTGCTCACGAAGTGACCTTCCCCAATCGTACCCAAGTTCCCGAGCCGAGGCAACTTTGGTGATGACGGACACGTGGCCTTTGGCACCGAGTCAGGGTTTCCTAAATTTCCCATTATAAAATATTTAGGTGGCGACTCTGTATCTGGCAAAGCAGTCCATGTTTGGCACTTCTTTCAAAAAATCTGTTTTCAAAACGATTTGCCGGATTTGGACTCTTTGGTTCAAGATTAAGAACCGTGACATTTGAGTCCTTCGAACTGTAGTAGACCCAATATCGAACCAGAACGGGGGGGATTCGCACTCCTCTCCCCGGGATGCGTTCGAGGATGTCCACATTATCATAGCAGGCTTTCACCCTAAATGGTTGAGGCACTGATGATATCCAGAGATCATATGCACGCACTTATGAGAAGACAAAATTATAGTGAAAATGAGCGAATTTAAAATGATTTGGATGCCATATCCTCGAGAAACGCGACTGAAATATTTGTCTCCTCCGATGATTGATCAACCATTTGTTTTTTACTATTTCATTTTTTATTTATTTATTATATTATTGAGGTGGAGTATAATGCAAATGATTGGTAGGCTAGTAGGTGCCAACCTAGTTGGGATGTACTTGACTTATAGTAATGCAATTGCTTTACTATCACCAATAATCTATACATATTTTATTTACTGATATAAATTTTTGTAATATTTTATTTCATTTTGAAATAAAACTTATTTATTCAATAAAAGTTATATAATTAATTTAATATTGTAATATTGAAAGTTTCACTTTCATATATATAAAATTATTCATTTGGAAAAAAAAAATTACATAATTGCATACTTTTTTAGTTATAAGTTCATAAATAAAAAAATAAAAGTCATACATAATTAAATTTAAATACTACCATGAAATATAACCAAACAAAATATCTCATTAATCTTAACTAAAATACTCTAGCATAATTTTTCTTTTATTTTTTATCCCTAATAAATAATCTACATAGATAATGTATTTATTGTTTATTTTTTTCAAAAAAAAAAAAAAAAGGCCCAACTAGGCCCGGCTCGCGGCCCACAACTCGAGCCGAGGCCCACCGACCCCGCCTTAGGCCCTATTATGAGTGGGCCTGGGCCCTACTTTTCGAACCATGGGCCAACTCAGCCTGGCCTGTTAAAAAAGCGGGAGCCCACGAGGCCCGCTTGGCCCAGCCCCAAGCTCGTGCCTAGATGGGTCGAACTGGGCCATTATTACATCCTTGTCTGTTGAGTAGCCGAACCATATGTTTTTACTTGTTAGTCTTCAGAGTAACTGTTATCCATGGTAATTTTATGACCCTTATGCTATTGGAATAATACTCCTTATTCTAGTATATGTTTATAAGTTGTTTATAATACTCTTAACCGTTCATTTTGTAGAGTCTACTGAGTAGACCATCCATGCCAAAAATTAGATTGATTTTATATCGGTAGCTATTTGATTGAATCACATTTGTCCAAAAATGTAAATGGTTATTGTCTAGATAAATATGATCGAATCAAGTGACTGTCAATATCTAATCATCCTAATTTTTGGCATAGAAAATCTACTAGATGGACTCTACAAAATGAATACTTTAAAGGGAAAATTACTATGTAGTCCTATGTAGGAGATTTATTTCCCTTCTAATCCCATTATATTTTTAATACACTAATAGGTCCACAGTTTTTTAAGTTTTGTACCCGGAGGTCCCGTTTTTTATTTTCTTATTTTTTAAATGACTGTATTACCCTTTGATTTGAGATATATATATGCGTGAAAAATCAAATATTTGCCTCTGCCATCTTGATCTCTCTTCGTTTTGCCGATCTCTTTGTGTTGTGAGGTCGATCTCGTTGTGCTATGAGGTAAATATGGTTGTGCGATCTGAATCTCTGTGTATAGGTGTAGACGTCCCCGAACGTCCCGAGAGAAATCCATTTTGTTCATTGGGCTCACTACAGTTCAGGACTCAATGTCACGGTCCTGTATCTAATCTCGCAGAGTGCAATGCAAGACCAATGAATCATCAAAGAGTCCAAATCCGGCAAATCGTTTTTTAAAACAGATTTTTTGAAAGAAGTGCCAAACATGGACTGCTTTGCTAGATACAGAGTCGCCACCTAAATATTTATTTTGGGAGAATTTAGAAAACCCTGACTTGTGCCTAAGGCCACGTGTCCGTCATCACCAAAGTTGCCTTGGCTCGGGAATTTGGGTACGATTGGGAAAGGTCACTTCATAAGCACCCCTGCTCGCCCGATCAAAGATCGGCCTCTACTAACCATGATATCGAGTTTTGAAAACATTATGTGCTCTTATCCCGATTATTAGCCTAGAATTACTATATGATGCGCGCAGCATACAAGTATAGACTGGATCGCCTGAGTTGGAACAAAACATTTCATGTTTGTTTTTGAAAGCGGTTTGCTACTCGCAAGTAGACTAAAATGAGGATTTTGCCACCCTCAAGTGGGCTTAGAAAACATAGTGATTTGCCACTATCTAGTGGGCTTAAAACTCGCAATCAATGAATTGTTCCAATTCAGATAATCCAACCTTCACCCACAGGCATTCAGGCAGGTATATCACATGAGCAGTTAGCCTCATGGTAAACATGCTATCATGGCAGTCACTCACACGCATGCAAGGATACTAAAGCATAAACACTTACCGAGTACTCCGAGCCAAAACAGAAACTAGTTAGTAATCAATGCATGATCCTAGTTCATATTAGGATGCCTAATGCAACACATACAAGAATGCAACTAAGATAGGCTCGATTATTCTAAGATGTCATATGATGATGCTACAGCTAACACGTATTCAACTTGAAATTGAAATACAATGTAGTTAGTATGATGCGCCGAGCCCGGTGCATGCAAGACAGATGAATGGATGCAAACATGCGAGCATAAGTATGCTAATTGAAACATGCCCTAAACTAACCATCATAAGCTGATAAATAAAATAGAGAAAGACGTGGGGTTGGAAGACATACATCACACACACGCACACTTATTACACAATTGGCCCTCTCTCGGAGGGTCTGAAAGAATATTACACAACCAAAATAAATAACGAATTATTACACAATACTAATTACTTAACAAATGAATTAGGTAAGCAAAGTAAACTAGCATGCCATGCTACGTGCAATGGACTGCCTCAGCTCTGTTCTGAATGATGAAGGATGCATGCATACTCGGGTCGCCTTGTCGGGAAATTTCATCGCGACGCCTCGCCTCGCCTTTGTTTGCAATTGATCTCAGAAACTTGCACAAAGCTCCAGAAGGCTGAAACTCCACCTTGGGAAGGCCACCGACCAGTTATTAGCATGGGAGATCACTTGCCGACCACCCTTTGTGGTGGAGACCAAAGAGGGTGGTCGGCTTGCCAAAAAATCTGGTCGGCCGACCAGTTTCCACCCCTGGTTTCTGGTTTTTCTGCAACAAAGACAAGAGAGAGAAAAGGCAATGTATTTTCAACAAATGTGTGCATGACCACTCTCCCCGTCCTTGCACAAGCTTAAGGGAGTGTAGTCCTCAATCCTCGTGCCACTAATCACACATCTCGATACATGATGGCCGAGAAGTCGAATTGCACGACTCGATGTGAAATGAATGCACATATAAGCAAGTAAAGTCAACAACTCTATCATGGACAGTCAAGAGTGTCGGTGACCGAGAATCGAGGCACGTTTCGCCACTTGGAGTACGAAACGTCCCTCGTTTCCTGTGTTCGGGCTAAACCCTACTCCAAACACAAAGCAATGAGATGGCATACACAATGCGACTAACATGCAACCTAGCATACGCAATGCTATGGGCTAAAATGGCATACACAATGCACGTGACATAACATGGCATACACAATGCACTTACGAAGACTATCATGAGCACATGAACTAAATGGCATATACAAATGCAAGATGGACTTACACCAATATGAGTGGACCTCAGCCACACTCACATCAGTGGCCATGTGATAGAAATGAGACAACCGAAATACATGCAAACATGCACGGATGCAAAGGACCGATCCTAAGGCACAACATGCAACTCTAACTAAGCATGGCAAAGGATGAAGTATGGCATGCAAACACACATTTTCAAGCTCTAAAACATAATGTACAATGGTCTCGAATCATGCAAATATGTCACACAATGCACGCAAGATGACTCGAATACCGAAACTAGTGAAGTGGGTTACACTAGAGGTACACAAAGCAATGTTTAAATGGAAAAACCAGCCCTAAACAGACCCTAGGCAGGTCTGAAACAATGGGAAAATGGCCCAAAATGATGACTCAACATGCAAAGAAACGAAGCTCATGCAATGGTCCGAAAACGAGGCATTTATGCACAACTCTCAAACACGTTTAAAGAGTGGAAATCATGGGAATATGGCATTCATATAAGCTCTGAAATATGATATATAATGACCCCAAAGCATGAAAACACCTCAGTATATGCATGCAATAGACCTCAAATCTCAAAGCTAGGCATGGATATTGAATTACAAGCATGCAAAACAAGCATTATTCGACCATGAGACCCAAAAACAGAGTTAAGGCAGTCCAAAACATGTACAAAACCAGTTTAAGGCATGGCCAAAAAGTGCTAGCATGAAGGGCCAAAACAAGATGTAACATAGGCTAGTAAGCATGGTTTACACTACATGTATATGAAGCACATGAGGGACCACCAAACCAGCCAAAAACATAAACATGGCATGCCAAAATATGACCAAAAACCCACTGAAACTCAGTCAACACATGTTAGAATGAAGTGTTCCTTTGAAAGGCCAATGAGAGGGTTGTTCTACACATGTATGATGGACACACAAAATGGAAAAACTACCTCTGGATAGAGGTTATGAGGGCCCTAAAACTCACTAAAAAGGGCCTGAAATGAGTCTAGGAAGCATGCAAGTAAAGGCTCCTTTGGAAGGCCTTGAAGAGGATTACTCTACACATGCATAATAAACATTCAACATGGAAAAAAGGGCTCTAGACAGAGCCTATGCAGGTCACAAAACTCACAAAAAGTGGCCTGAAACATGGCTTTGAAACATGCAAATAGGGGCTCCTTTGTAAGGCCAACAAAGCTAGTAAACAAAACAAGGGGTGAGAGGGTCACCCCTCTCTGATTTTGAGGCTCAAAAACATATGTTAGCCACTAAAAATCCACTGGATTTCAGTGGCTAAAAGGCCAAATGAAGGCCAACACAAATGCTCTAATGCATAGCTCAAAACAAGAGGAAATGAAGCATGCAAGGGGGTAGATGACCCCCAACAGAAAAATGGCCTTAAACAAACATGTTTAGAAGCTCAAAACAAGATTTTTTTCAGTTTATGACAAAGCCTAAATATGCTTTCAAATAGAGCTAAACTATGAAGCAAAATAAGGCTACAAAGAAGGAAATAGAGACTTACCTTTGTAGAGAAGAAGGCCAGCATCTTCTGGACCAAAATAGGAACTCTTCAACCTCTAAAAATGAGCTCCTAGGTGCTTAGGTTGACCATGGAGGTGTTGTGCTTGGAGGTGTAGTGCAATGGGGCCAAGAACTAGGAGTTTTGGACACCAAAAGAGAATGATATAGAAAGAGAGAGGTGTATGCCTTAGCCAAAATTTCTCAACCTTGGCTCTTGAGGGAGAGGCTCCCTCTTATAGAAGAGGAGGTCCATAGCTTCTCTAAGAAGCTTGGAGCAAAGAGGCCAAGCTTTTAAAGGAAGCTAAACCAAAAGGGTCAAGTTTCTTGAGGAAGCTAGACCAAAGGGGTCAAGCTTCCTCAAGAAGCTCAACAAAAGGTCAAACTTCTCTTAGAAGCTAAGCAAAAGGGACCAAGCTTCTTTAAGAAGCCAAAACGAGAGGGTCAATCCTCGGAGGATGGGGCAAATGCCTCCCAGCTGGCACAGCTGGATAGCACTCAAAGAGACAAAAAGCAGAAGGCTGGCCAACCAGGGGTCAAAAGGTTCAAGCTAAAAAGGTGGTCGGCCTACCCATATTGGTGGTCTCCCAGGTGAATGCAACTCAATGGTGGTATGGGAGACCAGAAATTGTGGCTCGAAAGTGAGGGAGACCACTTACCTGTCAAGAAAAATCGGTAGACCGGGGAAAGGTGGTCTCCAAGAAGAAAAGGTGGTCTCCCACCCTACTACCACCTTCCTAACAATGAAACTAGGGTCCATGCCAAAAATGAACCCACACCGATGCGAAACGAAGGTTCGGGGGCCAAAACGCGTAGCCGGGGGCCTCGAAAACTGACTATTAAGCATCGAAAGTGGCGTGCGACCACGAAGGTGGTCTCCTGAGCCACAGTGTCCCTCCAAGGAGAGGAAACAAGGTGTGTGCCAAAAACCGGAGCAAACGGAGGTAGTTAAGCGGTCCCAAACTGAGGCACACGGCCGACGGCTCCAAAAATCAGAAACTGGTCTCCAAACGGGAAAAATAGCCTACGACCATGAAGCGTAGCCTACGGCCACTGAGAGATGGTCTACGAGACCTCTTCCTCCCTCCAGGAAGAGAAAACAGAGAAAACAGGACCTAGTTCGCAAACCGAGGCAAGGCACGAAAAGGTTCCGAAGCCCGGAGGCAAGGCTTTTAGCCGAGACTTTGCAACCTCAGAACGAGCACAATATGCAACATCACCGAGTGCTCAGTTGGTGATGTCTGAGTCTTAAGGTCGGTCAAAAATGGGGTGTCTACAATAGGCGATCTCTACGTACGCTCTCTCTCTTAGTATGTCTATGTCTCACTCTATCTCTATCTATCGATACATATATGCATGTATATATATATAGATAAGCAAATTTGCATGATATCTAGTTTGTGTTTGGCAATGTTGTTATAGTTCTTTGTTTTGTAATAAACTTTGTTTGTTTGATACTTATTTTGTGATTTTTGTATGTGATATAGTGTAATGATTTTGATTTTGTTTGTTGTATAGTGTAATGTGTTTTCAAGTTGTAGTTTGGAATTGTGAATTCTAAAGTTTGATACTGATATGTTGTAACTGTATAATTTTGCAGTTTGGAATTGTGAATTGTGAAGTGTTGATACTAATATGTTATAACTGTATAATTTTGCAGTTTGGAATCTGTGAACAATTGTTTGTTGGTTTGTGACTTTGTAGTATGGAGGGGTGTTTCATGTTAATGTGCAAATACAGTAATTCTTGTGCTGTTATTAAGATTAGTGAGAGACGTAGTCATCATGAAGTTGTTGAGAAAATATTTGAGAAGTTCGAGGAGTTGAGTGTTGGTAGCTTTTGTTTGTTTTTCTCTATTCCTGGATATTCTAATTGTATGGTTGAATATGATGATGATTTGGGGAATATGATGTAATTGGTAGGTTGTAGTGATTTTCATGTTGTTGATGTTGTTGTGGGTGATAGAAGAATTGTGGAGGTTGATGATAATTCTTTTAGGATTGATTCGGTAATTTTTTAGAGTTATTTGGTTAACGATTGTAATGATTTTGGTGGTTTGTTGCCTAGTTTTTATCCAGAACCAGAGAGAGTTTTGTTGTTTGCTAGTTGGAAGAGGATTATACACAGTGTTGGTCAAGAATTTGAAGGTGGAGTGCCAGCGTTCCGTATTGCATTGGCTAAGTACGCAGTTGAGTGTGGTTTTGCAGTAAATTATTTGAAGAACAATGCAACAAGAGTAACTGCTGAATGTATGATGAAGTCGTCTATGAGTTGTAAATAGTTTGTGCATGAAAGGGTGTTGATGAATTCTGGTATTTTTTTTATTATGAAGTTGAATAATGTGCATACTTGTAGGGTTGTTGCTCATAGATCTTGTAGCAAAATGGTTGGTTCTAGACTTGTGTCTGATATTGTGCATAATGATATTAGTGATAATCCGTTGACTCGTCCTATTGAAGTTAAAAAAAATTTGAAGAAGCAATATGGTATAGATGTTTCTTATCGGATTGCATGGTTAGAAGTTGATAAGGCAAGAGGTGGGTTGTTTGGTGATTTTGCAACTTCTTTTGACCAACTTTGATGGTACCTTGAGACGGGTATGAGAACGAATCCAGGAAATGTGTTTGAATTAGATGTAGATGAAAGTAGTGGGTGTTTTTGGAGGTTATTTGTGACATTTCATGGATGTTTGTATGGCTTTCAATTTTGTCATCTGTTGTTGTTTATTGATGATATATTCTTAAAGGGGCGTTACAAGGGGCATTTGCTTGCAGCAACATCAAAGGATGGTAATCAAGGTATGTATTTATTTGCAGTTAGTATAGTTTTGGTTTGTCAATGTGTTTTGGTAGTTGGTGGATTTTGGTTTCTGTTATTGTATTGTGAGTTTGCTAATTTTTGCAGTTTCATGTTATTTTGTTTTTAAGCCTGTTTCCTTTGACTTTTGCGATTGTTGACGTTGAAAATTAAGATAATTGGATGTGGTTTTTAAGTCAATTGTTAAAAGTTGTTGGTTTAGGCTAGAGATTGACCTTTGTGTCTGACCGTCAACATGGATTACTAGACGCTCTTTCAGTGGTTTTTCCCAATGCACATCATGCATATTGCTTGAACCATTTGAAGAGAAATTTGATTGACAAATTGGTGGGACTTCGTACTAACTATAAGCTAACTTTGATGAAAATATTAGTTAAATGTGCTTATGCGCTAACTGTTACTTCTTTTCAACATTATATGGAGAAATTGAGGTGTATTGCTGGGAATAGTAGAGTTGATAGTATATTGGATGGTTTGCAAAATGATAAGTAGACCAATGCATTTTTTAGAGGGAAACGATATGGTGAGATGTCATCTAATGCTATTGAGTCTTACAATAATTGGATTGGTGGGGCCGTGAGTTGCCTATTATTTGTATGGTTGATATGATTAGGATTCAAATCATGACTCAATTGTCTAAGAGAAGAGTTAAATCTAAAAGATGGACTACCAAATTGTGTCCAGTTATGGAAAAAAAGATGGTGGACTCTTTGAAGCTAGCTAAGTCTTGGGGTGTGATTATTGCTAGTGATACTGTGCTTAAGGTTCATTCTTCTATTTCTTTTTATGTTGATATTGGTAGACAAACTTATTCTTGCCATGAATGGCAATTGAATAGTTTTCCTTACTGTCATGCTGTGCATGCTTTGCGTAGTAGTGGTAGAGATGTGTATGATTTCATTGATCCTTTTTTCCATATGGATTGTTTTAGAGAGTCGTACAAGGAACCTGTTTATTCAGTGCCTTCAAGTGAGAGATTTGACTTTGATAGTGTTAGTAGTTCGATTATCAAACCTTTTATAACGAAGAAGCAACCCGGGCTGAACAAGAAGACGATGATACCTTCCAAGGGTGAGAATGTGAAGCAAATCAAGTGTGGGAGGTGCTTGAAATGTGGAAATCACAATAAGAAGATGTGCAAGGCTGCTATTTGAGGCCATAGTTTATTCTTTTGGATTTGTATTTAAAGTTGAGGAATTATGATAATAAAATGTGATACTTGGTATTATTGAAGTAATGAATAAAGTTGGTTGCATTCTTTTTTCTTTTTTGATGTGTTCTTTAGTTATTGAAGTTGTTTTGTAATTGTTTTTTTTTTTTTTTTTTTTTTTTGTGTGGATTTGGTTGGTTTTATTTTTGTGGAATGATAAGAAGGTTGTTGAAAATTTCTTATTGAAACGGTATAATCTTGCAATTTTACTACATGATATATTTATTTAATATTTCGTAATGACAAAGCTATAAAATTTTGCAGTTTTATTTTCAATTTTGAAATGCAGTTCATTTATTTGTTCAGTCATGAAATTGGATGCATAATTGTGTAGCATAATTTTTGTTTGAGTGATGAAACTACATAATTTTACAGTTTTAAGAATTATGAGAAACAACCTGATGAAACTGCATAATTTTGCAGTTTTAAGAATAATTAGAAACAACCTGATGAAACTGCATATTTTTGCAATTTGAAGAATTATTAGAAACAACATTTCCTGTATGAAAATATATGCAACCACAAATGTGACGACAATAATAAGCAGACGAACACAAACAAGAATAATAAGCACAAAAACAACAACAACAATAATATTAACAAGAAGAAGTGCAACAACAACATTAATGACAACAATCATTTTCACCATGATAACCACAAGAAGATCAATTCCCAAAAAAATAAAAAGTACTTGTCACATGTAAAAAAAAAAAAAGTACAAAAATATGTTCACATGAGTATTTGTATTGTCAAGAAGTTTGTTCATTGTTTCTATGGTTTGATATGTTTTATCAACATTTGGTAGTGCTCGAGTTTCCAAGATCAGTTCTTATTATTAAGGAATTGACTGATGATTTCTGCTTGAAATTTGACCCACTCAGTTGGTCGAAGTGATTTGTGCACAGGTTGCCAGTTGATATATTGGTTAATAACATTGCAAACGGCGATTGCACAATCATTCTTGCAAAGTTTTAGATGAAGTTAATTAGTTAGGTAAAACTATAAAATTTAGCATATTGAAACATTAGTTATTGAGTTTGTATCTTACGAGTGTGGGATTTGTTGTGGGCATTTCTCAATTGATGCAATTCCTTTCAAAACATCTCAGCACATCACTATAACTAACAAAAACACCCACTAACTATTTTGTAGCAATAACATCAACTGACATGGAATAAAGCATTATTCAGCAATCAAGGAAACTATTTTGTAGAAAATTTTATTTAACTTACAATTTCCTTTGCAATTTCAAAGTGCTTGTTGTAGCAATCTTTTGTTGGCCTCAAAGAGTCATAGTGCCTCCATATCCCATCAGCATTGTCAAAGACCACAATTATCCAATGGTTGTTGTGGTTGATTGGGAAATGGATATATCTGTTTTTCATTGCTTCTGGAAAATGGTTGTCCATCATTTTTTCTCTCAGTATTTGATCTTAGTTTTGTAGTGAAGTCTGTAATTTATATATGTTTGAAATATGTTATAAAAGTATGTAGTAAGACATGTTAAGAAAGTAGAAAATTTTGCAGTTTGAATAATATTGAAAGGTATGTTAATAGTTTTGCTTACGTTGATGAATGTTACGGATTTCTTGCAAACGCTAGATCATCTTTCTCAAGTTCTTCAATTGATGGTTGGAGTGCCAATTTGATTTATGCGAAGGCATCAATGACCTAAAACATGTTATATATGAGAATGTGTTAGGTTTGTGGAATAGGTTATTGAATATGAACAGAAACTGTAAAATTGTGCAGTTGGAGACCGACATTCCCATATAAAGCTTCTCTGTTGGTCAATCTTCATATATCTGAAAAGTATATGCAATTTTCATCTTCGCTGTCAAACCAGACACAGGCACTTGATTGTGTGCTGTTGATGAGTTGAATTTGGTCTTGGTCTTTTTTGGAAAGGCTATACCAAACCTTGTTTGTTTTGCAACATGAAATAGCGAGTGGCTTGTTGTGGATTGATTCTTCCTTGAAATCATCATCATTTTCCAATACTTGAACTTGTGTCTTCCCTTGATTGGCATCCTCTTTTGGCTTGGTTTCAGCAGCACCTTCTTTGTCTTGGCCGATATATTCTTTCATCTTTTCTTTCCCCTGCTCTTTTGCTTCATGAGCACCCTCTTTTTACTCGGGTTCAGTAGCAGGTTCTTTTTCTGTTTTGATTTCTTTTTTTTTCTTTTCATTCTTCTTATCTTTTTCTTCATCAGTACCCTCTGTTGGTTTAGGTACATCAGCAGCAGTTTCTGTCTTGTTCCTTGTATCTTCTTTGGCTTTTGTCATTGGTTGGTATTCAAAATCTGGCTTATGTGCTTGTTTTCTTTCATAACATGAGTGATAGGAATGTTAACTAGGTGTGTGCTTTGAAACTGCAAACTTTTACAGTTTCATAACATGATTTGTACTATGAGTAATGTGAGTTAAGTGTTAAAAATATGTTGTTTGAAACTGCAAACTTTTATAATTTCATAACATGATTGTTAATATAATGAATGTGAAACGTGTGTTAAATAGATTTGTGCGATGAGAGTATAGAAGAGTTTGAATACCTTTTCAAAATCAACAAGGCTGATGTGTTTCCACTTGGAGTACATTTTGCCAAGGTTCTACTTCACAAACCTTGGGAAGCCTCCTTTGTTGGATGGTCGGAGGAGTTTACTGTGCTCACAGTACCAGTACTATAAAAAAAAAAAAAAAATTGAAATATGTTAGATAGTTTGAAATAGTTGTATGTTTGATATTTTTGTGTGAAGTAGTTGAGTAGTGTGTTTACCAATAGTAACATGACGAATCTAGTGACATGCCTTGGGTTGTTGTTTGTAATGCCCTCAAAATAAAAAGGATAATCCAACCCAAGAGATTTATATACATAAAAGAAAATGTTATACTTTTATTCATTAGAGTTTATATTACAAAAGGGGTATTACATGCATCATACATTCATAAATGTTCATCCTGAATCTATAGCATGTAATAGTAAATTCATAACAACAAAATAAATGCCTTATGGGCTTACATCTTTCCAAGTCGTCACTGGGTTACAACAAAAGGAAGAGTCCTAAGCTCTATACATGTAAAGCCCTCGGCTTGAATAAACATTTATACATATCATAACAAAATAAAACCTTCAACCTCTAGTCCTCCCAAGCTACGCCTTTGGAAGAGGCATGTCACTTGTACCTGAAAATGGTTTCCCAAATAAGGTGAACCAAAACCCAGTAGAGATAAACTAACACAATATATGATATTTAACTAAGATATAAATGCCAAGTATAACTACATTCAATGTTTGTGACCAACTTATATTCTTTCCAAGAACATACAACGTAGATTTTCACATCTCAATCCGTTTCCATCCATCCATTTTAATTCAATTTATGGGTCAGGTTCATTGTTGTCTAAACACACTAAAAGAAATTACAATTCATTGGTTCACACTTTAACAACATCTATTATTCAAAACACTTCAACATGCCATTTTACGAAATTCACATCCGAGAGAATCGGCACCCATAATTATAAGATTTCGGGACTTTCACTCTGGACACTCTGGCCAACTTAGTTTTAAAATGGAGTCCATCCCCTATCTCCTCCCAAACAAAGATACATATACAATGTATTAAAAGCATGGTCATATACAATGACCGCCAACAACTCGTTTTCAATATCTCGATCATACTATCATATGCAATGAGGTAAATTAAAAGATAGGTTTCAATTCACCTAATCCACATGCAGTTTCTACAACAATTATAGCTATCTTCTACCGATAGCCCATAACAGATATTTCTAAACAGATATACAATCTTTTAAACAGATAATTTATCAAATTCCCATAGGTGAGTGATTTAACAAATCCAACTACCCCATTCATTCATGCATCCTCCCAATTTCATATTTCCCATATCAATCTCATCATTTATACAAAATAATTTATTTAACTCAAATTAGGGCAAATTTCCCTCTTTTTTCAAATATTGACCCCAAGGCCAAATTTTACCATTTTATCGCTAGAGGACTTCACACACAAGGTCCCTTAGTCATTTTAGAATCCAAAATATAAAACCCCTCTTTAATTTTTGAGATTAAACCCTAACTTTACCAAAATCCTACCAAATCCCTCCATTCATACAAAATGACAAATACCTAGGTTAAAAATCATAACAAGGTGTAGAATATCCCTATCTCAATAGTAGAACCTCAAAAGAGACGATGAAGAACTTCAAAAATGCTCCAAATTCGGTTTTATTCGGATTAAGAGGAAGCCCACAAGATACTCTAGCTCTTTAACAAAATGACTAGGGTTAAGAGATGCTTGGATCTTGAGGTATTTGTAGAGAGAGAGAGAGAGAACTTTAGAGAAAAAGAGTGTCGGATTAAGGTTTTTAGAAGAAATGAAATCAAAAAGTGATGTAAAATCACTCAGTTGCGAACTAATACACGCGACCTTCGCTTGAGCGAAGGAGTTGTCGCCCGAGCGACCAGACACAACAAGTGACCTCGCTCAAGTGCAAGAAGCGTCACTTGAGCGCAAAACGCAAAGCTTTAGAAGTTTTACAGACGCACACGCTCGCTCGAGCTTCCCAGAAATTCTGCATCTAGAAAAGAAACTTGAGGACTCTCAATTCTCGCTCGAGCACAAGAGACCTCGCTCGACCGAAGGAGCAAATTTCACAAGGCTCGCTCGAGCGCAAGAAGCCTCGTTCGAGCGAAGAAGCCAAAATCTGAGCAGCAACAATCTAGACCAACTAGCAACCAACCTGTTCCAAACACGCCCAAGATATTCCAAAACTCAAATTCAAAGAGTTAAAGAAGGAAAACAGGACATGGATGCAACACTAAGCCACGAAACCCAAATCTGAAATATAATAAAGGTCGAGTCAAAATCGGGATCGCTATAACCTCCCTCCCTTAAAGAATTTCGCCGCCGAAATTTTAGTACAAGTTTCAAAAACCATGATTACCCAATTTTCAAAATGTTCACAATTCAATTCTCATCATCATGACCCACCCACCGGTCACTCAATCTCTTCACAATAGAACAAATCCACAACACATCACTCAACATATATTACCAATATGCATCTTCCGAAATTTAACTAATTTCAATACATATATCTCATGTTTCCAAAACATATTCAAGTTTATGACAAGTTTACATTTCCAAGACGTAAACAACATATACAATGTTCAAATTAAACTTGCATTTCTAAGACATATTCAACATTTACAATGCTTTCATAATCCAAAACATATACAATGTTCTTATAGTTCATAAACAAAACTAAAATTCCAACATATACTTAAACATTAACAAATAAATCCGGATATTTCTCTCGGACTTCCAATTCACGCTCCCAGGTTGCTTCCTCAATCCCGTGATGTTTCCACAATACTTTGACCAAGGGAATTGTCTTGCCTCGCAAGACTTGGTCCCGTCTATCCAAGACTGTTACCGGTCTCTCCTCATACGAGGCATCCTCGTCTATCTCTAGGTCGGTCCAATTCAATACATACGATGGATCCGGCTCATACTTCCGAAGCATACTAATATGAAACACATCATGCACTTCGGAAAGTTGTGGTGGTAACGCCAAACAATAGGCGACCTCTCCAACCCGCTCAAGGATCTCAAAAGGGCCAATAAACCGAGAGGATAACTTTCCACTCTTCCCAAATCTCATCAAACCCTGTCTAGGTGTTATTTTCAGAAAGACATGATCACCCACCTCGAATGACAAAGGTCTCCTCATACGGTCGTCATAACTCTTTTAACGACTCTGGGCTGTAACTAACCTCTTACGGATAAGTGCCACTTTCTCTGTCGTTTCTCGTACCAACTCTGGGCCCAACAAAGGTGCATCACCCACCTCGGCCCAACACACTAGAGATCTACACAGTCGGCTATACAAGGCCTCAAACAATGTCATACCGATACTCAACTGGAAACTGTTGTTATAGGCAAACTCCACCAAGGGTACGTGTCTCTTCCACGAACCCTTAAAATCAAGAACACAACCTCTAAGCATATCCTCAAGGATCTGAATAGTACGCTCGGACTGCCCGTCAGACTGAGGATGGTAAGCTGTACTAAAAGTCAGTCTAAGCTCTGCCACAGTCGAGCTGTGAAACGCGGGTCTCTATCCGAAACAATGATCATAGGGACCCTGTGCAATCTCACTATGTCCCTAACATACAAGTCAGCAAGAAAGTCTACTGAATCACTTACGCGCATAGGAATAAAATGCGCTGACTTGGTCAACAGGTCAACTACCACCCAAATGGCATCGCTACCCCTTGCGTCCACGGAAGGCCCACAACAAAATCCATCGTGATATGCTCCCACTTCCACTCAGTTATAAGCAAGGGCTGTAATAAACCCGCTGGTCTCTGATGTTCAGCCTTCACTCGCTGACAAGTAAGGCACTTCGATACAAACATTGCCACATTCTTCTTCATACCCCTCAACTAAAACTGGCAACTTAGATCATGATACATCTTTGTGCCTCCCAGATGCACCGCAAGGCGTGAGTGATGAAACTCTCAGAGTACTTCCTCTCGGCAAGACTCCAGCACAAATAAACGGTCACGATATCTCACACTCCGGTCAGGATACACAGTCAAACCCTTCTCTACCTTCCCACTAGAGATCTTCTCCCGGAGGGATTCTACCTCAAGGTCATCCTTTTGTGCTTCTAATACTCGGTTCACAAGTGTAGGTTGTACAACTGCAGAAAATAAGGCTGCAGACTCAACAGACTCGCCCAGATACAAGTCAAATTCACCAAGGGCACCCAACATCTCCCATTCTCAGATAGCAATACAAGCTACACTACTGATGGATTTCTTACTTAGGGCATCGGCCACAACATTGGCCTTCCCCGGATGGTAATGTAACTCAAAATCATAATCTTCCATGAATTACATCCACCTTCTCTGCCTCAAGTTCAAGTCCGTTTGTATAAACAGATACTTCAGACTCTTATGATTAGAAAACACCTCAAATCTCTCACCATATAGATAGTGCCTCCAAATTTTCAAGGCAAAAATCACAGCTGCTAATTCTAAATCGCGGGTAGGGTAGCTCCTTTCGTGTGTTTTCAACTGCCATGAGCCATAGGCTACTACTTTCCCCTCTTGTATCAATACACAACCCAAACCTTCTCATGAGGTATCACAATACACTGAATAACCCAATCCCCTCTCTGGAATAATCAAGACTGGAGCGGTGGTAAGTCTAACCTTAAGCTCTTAGAACGATTTTTCGCAAGTCTTACTCCACACAAATTTGACCCCTTTCCTCGTCAATCTAGTCAAGGGCAAAGCTAATCTGGAGAAATCCTTCACAAACTGACGGTAATACCAGGCCAACCCCAAGAAACTATGAATCTCGAAAGCATTCTTAGGTTGTGCCCAATCCTACACTGCCTCAATTTTGGATGAATCTACAGTCACCCCTTCCCCAGATATCACATGGCCTAAGAACTTAACTTCCCTCAGCCAAAACTCACACTTTTCGAACTTAGCATACAACTTATGGGCTCTAAGCAACTCAAGCACCACTTGCAAGTGTTCCTCGTGCTCCTCTTTAGAGGGTGAGCAAATCAGAATGTCATCCACAAAAACGATCACAAAACGGTCTAAGAACTCCAGGAAGATTCGGTTCATCAAGTCCATAAACGCAGCCGGTGCATTGGTTAGCCCAAAAGGCATCACAAGAAACTCATAGTGGCCATACTGCGTACAACGAGACCCTTTCAACTAATCAAACAAGTCGTCTATACGTGGCATTGGATACTTGTTCTTAACCGTAACCTGGTTCAACTTTCGGTAATCTATACAAAGTCTCAAGGCTCCATCTTTCTTTTTAGCAAAGAGAGCCAGTGCTCCACAAGGCGAAGTACTAGGGCGAATGAAACCCATATCTAGTAATTTTTGGAGTTAAATCTTCAACTTGCTTAACTTAGCTGGCGAAAACCGATACGGTGCCATAGAAATTGGTGCTGTGCCAGGCACTAAATCAATAGAGAACTCGATCTCTCGGTGAGGTGGTAAACTAACAAGATCCTCGGGAAAGACATCCGAGTACTCACATACCACTCTTGGCAACTCAACTCGAACTTCATCACACTCACTATTCAAAAAGCTAGCAAGAAGACAACTAAGTTCACTCCACCTTCGTGAATCATACACCGATGGTAAGACTCTACCAACCCGATCTCCCAAGAAATGAAAACAATCACCGCTCAAGGTACATACAGTAACCCTCTGACGATAGGAATTTATAATAGCCCAGTATGACGATAACCAGTCGATACCCAAAATAACATCAAAACCAGACATGTCCATCAATACAAAAGAAAAAGGAAGCCAGCGATCAATAATCTCTATATATCACAGCCCCGACACCCCTATTTCAAAACCATCTCACCCCTAATAGGTGACACAACATAACTATGAGATGCTAACTGTATCGCCCCAAATTTCTAGCCCAAATGATAAGACAACAATTATGGCTCTTTCAAGGAAAATCGAATATAAATCTCCAAACTTACATTACATGATACAATAGTTATTCATGCAACAATACATTAATCCAACAACAAGTAAATAAACAAATAAATACCCCCAAGGATTTACAAGTTTCTAAGGCTTGAGCCTGGTTACACAAAATGGTTATTCAAACCCACACAAACACAGCCCTTGGCTTACACATAGAGTCACAGCAAAATGAGAGCATTGTACTCCCAACACACATACTTCCACGCCCCTAGTTGGGTGGGACCACTACATCTTTTCCTGCACAAAAATCCCATAGGGTGAGCATAAAGCCCAGTAGGAAATTCTTAACAAAGTATATACGTTTTATACAAGTCTCAAGAGATGAAATGCACATGCTATGCTATGCTCTTTTTGAAGATAAATCACATTTTCATCTTTTGAAAACCATCATGCTCAATGATATCATACAATTTCAATTATTCAAAACTTAACAATTTATTTCAAAGGCGGTAAATACGACTCTGGTAATCCCTAGGTCGGTGTTTGCAAGTAGACTATACAAGTACTACCAAATTGTCATTTTTACCGGTATTAATCGGAAGGCTCGACACCTATCCGGGCGGGTTTTCGGTCTTTCATCCCGGACTCTCATGCCAACTTATTTAATATCATTTACACCACCTATAAAGACTTACCAACGTGTTTACCCCAAAATCATTCCATGAAAACTTATGTCTTAACATTCTTTTCTCAATGCAAGTTTTCAAATCAACTTTCAAAGTTTAATGTAATCAAATGAATTGATATGCCAATTTCACAAGATGAATATAAATACTTTTATTTCAATTCATAATCCAATTAATAACACAATTCCCACTTCTCAAGTATCCTCAACAATTAGTTATTTCAAGACTATTTCAATGTTTTGAACAATAATTTCCAAAACGAACAACAATTCTCATATTCCTTGAAATTCATCATTTATATAAATATAAATAAGAAATTTTCCAAACATCCATTTATTTTGACACACAAAATAAATATAACAATATTATTTATGGATTTTCAATCTCCTTTAAAAAAAAATCCCAAATTCTAGGTTTTCTCACCAAAACTATACAACTCAAATCTATTGAAAGAAAACTTTCCAAAATCATCTTTTCTTTAATCAACGAAGATCAAAACCTATAAGATCATTTTAAAAGAACAAGAGACAAACCACTTTCAAAATCGCTCAACTTCTTGAATCAACAATTAATTTTCAAAGCTATCGAAAGATGATTTCGAAAATCATATAGATCTTACAAAAATATATATATAACTCTAAGAAAATCCCTACCTCAAGTTTTGAAGAAGAAATGAGATGAAACCCCCTAAATCAACGGTGTCGAAACTCAGTCTTCACCGCACACAACGTAGCCCTCAAGAAGTTAACCAACTTTGATGAAGAACCTATGGTAGAACTCTAATGGATCTTAAGAAATCAAGGTTTTGATCCAATTTGGTGTAGGGAAATGTAAAGAGAAAAGAGAGGAAAAGGTTGTTAGAGAGAGAGAGAGAGATATACAAAAGTGATATGAAATTTCAGATTCATAAACTGATATAACATGGTTCGCTCGAGCGTGAAAAACCCCGCTCGAGTGTCAAATACACTTTCCCAATACTTTTGCAGACATGTCAAACTTCTAGAACCAAACATTCTCCGCTCGAGCGCATAAATGGCCACTCAAGCGGACAAGCAACTTCTAATGCATTTTGTATTTTTGCTTCGGGGAGCGCTGCCCCTCAACCCCGCCAGGGCGCTACCCTAGGACCCGCCAAGGGGCGCTGCTCCCTGGACCTCCGCGAGCTGATCGGGCAGCTCAATCCTTGCCAGGGCGCTGTCCTTGGACTCGCTAAGGGGCGCTGCCCCCTGGACCCCCGCGAGCTGACTGGGCAGCTCGATCTCCAACATACTCAACGAAGTGGCAAAACTGGGATCGCTACATGAAGTCCTCTAGCAATAAAATGGGAAAATTTGGCTTTGGGGTTAATATTTGAAAAAATTGAGAAATTTGCCCTAATTTGAGTTAAATAAATTATTTTGTATAAATGATGAGATTGATATGGGAAATATGAAATTTGGAGGATGCATGAATGAATGGGGTAGTTGGATTTGTTAAATCACTCACCTATGGGAATTTGATAAATTATCTGTTTAAAAGATTGTATATCTGTTTAGACATATCTGTTTTGGGCTATCGGTAGAGGATAGCTATGATTGTTGTAGAAACTACATGTGGATTAGGTGAATTGAAACCTATCTTTTAATTTACCTCATTGCATATGATGGTATGATCGAGATATTGAAAACGAGTTGTGGGCGGTCATTGTATATGACGATACTTTTAATACATTGTATATGTATCTTTGTTTGGGAGGAGATAGGGGATGTACTCCATTGTTTGGGAGGAGATAGGAGATGGACTTCATTTTAAAACTAAGTTGGCCGGAGTGTCCAGGGTGAAAGTCCCGAAATCTTATAATTATGGGTGCCGATTCTCTCGGATGTGAATTCCGTAAAATGGCATGTTGAAGTGTTTTGAATAATAGATGTTGTTAAAGTATGAACCAATGAATTGTAATTTCTTTTAGTGTGTTTAGAGGACAATGAACCTGACCCATAAATTGAATTAAAATGGATGGATGGAAACGGATTGAGATATGAAAATCTACGTTGTATGGTCTTAGAAAGAATATAAGTTGGTCACGAACATTGAATGTAGTTATACTTGGTATTTATATCTTAGTTAAATATCATATATTGTGTCAGTTTATCTCTACTGGGTTTTGGTTCACCCTATTTGGGAAACCATTTTCAGGTACATGTGACATGCCTCCTCCAAGGGCGTAGCTTGGGAGGACTAGGGATTGAAGGTTTTATTTTGTTATGATATGTTTAAATGTTTATTCAAGCCGAGGGCTTTACATGTATAGAGCTTAGGACCGTTCCTTTTGTTGTAACCAAGTGATGACTTGGAAAGATGTAAGCCCACAGGGCATTTATTTTGTTGTTGTTAATTTACTATTACATGCTATAGATTTAAGATGAACATTTATGAATGTCTGATGCATGTAATACCCCTTTTGTAATATAAACTCTAATGAATGAAAGTATAACATTTTCTTTTATGTTTATGAATATCTTGGGTTGGATTATCCTCTTTCTTTTGAGGGCGTTACAACTTGGTATCAGAACGTACCGAGTTTGAATACTTTGGGTACGTGGGAAGTGATTAGTACCATATTGGGTTTGTCTCGCTTGTTAGAGACTCAAGTATGGATGTTATGTGCTTTTATGATAACATGTCTATGTGATTACAATGGTGATTTAATTTCTAGGATGTTGATCGGGTCCATGGGTTTCTGGGAGTCCTGTTGGAAAGACACTTGATCACTGCCGTTTCTAACTGGAACTCTAGCAACGCCACGGGACGGTCATTATCCGGAAATGAAATTCGTATGTGTTTATATGATTACGTGCTTATGTGGAGTGAATTACAGTTGTCCGTTGTATTAGGACGTGAGTGAATTAGTTTCGACACATTTATAAATGTGCTAATCTCCTTGTTATCTTTATTAGGATGTCAGGATGAGGTCGTGGTGGTGGTAGGCGTGGTAGGCCTAGGAGGCACGAAATGCCTATACCGGATGAGATTCCGGCGCAAGAGGAGGGAGTTGATCAGGCTAACGTGGCCGAACTAGTTGGTCAATAGGCCATGGGCGCCTTGGCCCGCGAACTGGCCGGAGCATTGAGGGAATCCATGGACATTCTCAGGGCTGAGAGTCAAGTCGAGACCCAAGTAGCTGAAACAGGGCCATCTTTTTTGAAGAGGGAGTTCTTTCGGTCAAATCCGGACAAGTTTTTGGGTGACCCTAAGGAGCCACTAAAGGCTGATGAGTGGCTGGAACAGATGATGAAGACGTTTGAGATGCTCGGCATCGAAAACGGAGGTTTGAGAATGACCTTGGCGTCCTTCCAGCTAAAGAGAGACACGGGTCAGTGGTAGAAGTATGCACGGGGGCGTATTGGAGGGACTTGGGAAGCCTTTGTAGATGCTTTCCAAGACAAGTACTTACCTACTATAGTAAGGGAGAAGTTAAGAGATCAATTCTCCAAGTTGGTGCAGTTGAACCAGTGGCTGTGTTTGAGGCCACCTTCACTAGTTTGTCGAGGTTTGCACCGGAGTTAGTGGCGACCGAGGAGCGCCGATGTTTGGAGTTTGAGAAGAGGTTACGGACCGGACTCATGTTCAGAGTGGCCGGATCCATGATTAGGGATTATGGTGCCTTGTGGAGGCCACAGCCCATCTTGAGACTATCATACATGCGGAGGAGGAGCGGATGAGGAGCTCCAAGAGGAGTCAAAATGGTCGGGGGGACAGTAAGAGACAAAGGGGTTCTAACCCTTAGCAGTCCCAGGGAGCGCATTCGAGATCTACCTTTCCAGTGTCGAGTTCGGGTTCTGAGAGAGATGGTCAATGAGACATCACTTGTTTCAAATGTGGTCAGTTGGGCCACAAGTCTCCAGCTTTCCCACAGAGGGGAGGAGGGCAGCGAGCAGCTTCATCTTCGGCTCGTTCCCAGGGCCAGAGTTAGGGCAAAGGCCAGCCGCTCACTTGTTATCAGTGTGGGTAGGTGGGGCACTTGAAGTGGTTTTTTCCACAGTTGGGAGGCATACCTGGTGCGTTTGGTTCGAGACAAACACAGAGTCTCCACCAGCACAGTCAGCACAGGCCTTGAGGGCCAATCAGGGAGCCTCTTCGGCTCAGTCAGTGCAGCAGTCTTATGCTCCAAGGGGTGAGCAGGTAGATCAGAGACCTATGGGGCTCGTGTATGCTGCTACCGCGCCAGATCTTGTACTTACTCCATCAGTAGTGAGAGGTACCTTTCTGTTTTGTAATTCGGTTGCTAGTGTGTTAATTGATACGAGTGCATCCCACTCCTTTATATCTTCTGCATTTGCATCAGTTTTGGGGTTGGAGTTGGCACAATTAGTGTAGGGATCCCAGTTTTGCCACTTCGCTGAGTATGTCGGGGATCGAGCTGCCCGGTCAACTCGCGGGGGTCCAAGGGCAGCACCTTGGCGGAAGTTGCTTGTTTGCTCGGGTGGCTGTTTATGCGCTCAAGCGGAGAATGTTTGGTTCCAGAAGTTTGACCTGCATGCAAAAGTACTGGGAAAGTGTATTTGACGCTCGAGCGGGGCTTTCCACGCTCGAGCAGACCATGTTATATCAGTTCGTGAATCTGATATTTCAGATCACTTTTCAATATCTCTCCCTTTAAATAGATAATTTATCAAATTCCCATAGGTGAGTGATTTAACAAATCCAACTGCCTCATTCATTCATGCATCCTCTCAATTTTATTTTTCCCATATCAATCTCATCATTTATACAAAATAATTTATTGAACTCAAATTATGGCAAATTTCTCCCTTTTTCCAAATATTAACCCCAAAGCCAAATTTTACCATTTTATCACTAGAGGACTTCATGTAGCGATCCCAGTTTTGCCACTTCGCTGAGTATGTCGGGGATTGAGTTACCCGGTCAGCTCGAGGAGGTCCAGGGGGCAGCGTCCCTTGGTGGGTCCTAGGGTAGCACCCTGGCGGGCTTGAAGGGCAACACCCTCGAAGCAAAAATGCAAAATGCATTAGAAGTTGCTTGTCCGCTCGAGCGGCCATTTATGCGCTTGAGCGGAGAATGTTTGGTTCTAGAAGTTTGACCTATCTACAAAAGTACTAGGAACGTGTATTTGACGCTCGAGCGGGGTTTTCCACGCGCGAGCGGACCATGTTATATTAGTTCATGAATCTGATATTTCATATCACTTTTGTATATCTCTCTCTCTAAAAACCCTTTCCTCTCCCTTCTCTCTACATTTCCCTACGCCAAATTGAATCAAAATCTTGATTTCTCAATATCCATTAGAGTTCTTCCATAGGTTCTTCATCAAAGTTGGTTAACTTCTCGAGGGTTTCGTTGTGTGCGATGAAGATCGAGTTTCGACACCGTTGATTTTGGGGGTTTCATCTCATTTCTTCTTCAAAACTTGAGGTAGGGATTTTCTTAAAGTTATATATATATATATTTTTGCAAGATCTATATGATTTTTAAAATCATTTTTCGATAGCTTTGAAAATTGATTATTGATTCAAGAAATTGAAAGATTTTGAAAGTGGGTTTGTCTCTTGTTCTTTTAAAATGATCTTATGGGTTTTGATCTTCGTTGATTGAAGAAAAGATGATTTTGAAAAGTTTTCTTTCAAAAGATTTGAGTTGTATAGTTTTGGTGAGAAAACCTAGAATTTGGGATTTTTTTTTAAAGGGGATTGAAAATCCATAAATGATATTGTTATATTTATTTTGTGTGTCAAAATAAATGGATATTTGAAAAATTTCTTATTTATATTTATATAAATGATGAATTTCAGGGAATATGAGAATTGTTGTTCATTTTGGAAATTATTATTCAAAACGTTGAAATAGTTTTGAAATAACTAATTGTTGAGGATTCTTGAGAAGAGGGAATTGTGTTATTCCTTGAATGGTGAATTGAAATAAAAGTATTTATATTCATATTGTGAAATTGGCATATTAATTCATGTGATTACATTAAACTTTGAAAGTTGATTTGAAAACTTGTATTGAGTAAAGAATGTTGAGAAATAAGTTTTCATGGAATGGTTTTGGGGTAAATACGTTGGTAAGTCTTGATAGGTGGTGTAGATGATATTGAATAAGTTGGCTTGAGAGTTCGGGGTGAAAAACCCAAAACTCGTGCAGATACCTTTCGATTAATACCGGTAAAAATGACAATTTGGTAGTACTTGTTCAGTCTACTTATAGACATCGACCTAAGGATTACCAAAGTCGTATTTACCGCCCTTGAAATAAATTGTTAAGTTTTGAACAATTGAAATTGCATGATATCATTGAGCATAATGGTCTTCAAAAGATGAAAATGTGATTTATCTTCAAAAAGGGCATAGTATGGCATGTGCATTTCATCTCTTAAGACTTGTGTAAAATGTATATACTTTGTTAAGAATTTCCTACTGGGCTTTATGCTCACCCTGCGAGATTTTTGTGCAGGAAAAGATGTGGTGATCCCACTCAATTAGGGGCGTGGAAGTATGTGTGTTGGGAGTACAATACTCTCATTTTGCTGTGACTCTGTGTGTAAGCCAAGGGCTGTGTTTGTGTGGATTTGAATAACCGTTTTGCGTAACTAGGCTCAAGCCTTGGAAACCTGTAAACTCTTGGGGGTATTTATTTGTTTATTTACTTGTTGTTGGATTAATATATTGTTGCATGAAGAACTATTGTATCATGTAATGTAAGTTTGGAGATTTATATTCGGTTTTCCTTAAAAGAGCCATGATTGTTGTACTATCATTTGGACTAGAAATTTGGGGTGTTACACTTCATACACAAGGTACCTTAGTCATTTTAGAATCCAAAATAGAAAACCCCTCTTTAATACCCTAACTTTACCAAAATCCTACCAAATCCCTCCATTCATACAAAATGACAAATACCTAGGTTAAAAATCATAACAATGTGTAGAATATCCTTACCTCAAGAGTAGAAGCTCAAAAAAGACGATGAAGAACTTCAAAAATGCTCCAAATACGATTTTGTTCATATTAAGAGGAAGCCCACAAGATGCTCTAACTCTCTAACAGAGGGACTAGGGTTGAGAGATGCTTGGATCTTGAGGTATTTGTAGAGAGAGAGAGAGAACTTTAGAGAGAGAGAGTGCCGGATTAGGGTTTTTAGAAAAAATGAAATCAAAAAGTGATGTAAAATGACTCAGCTACGAACTAATATATGTGACCTTCGCTCGAGCAAAGGAGTTTTCGCTCGAGCAACCAGACACAACAAGTGACCTCGCTCAAGCGCAAGAAGCGTCGCTCGAGCGCAGAATGCAAAGCTTCAGAAGTTTTACAGACGCACACGCTCGCTCGAGCGAAGCACTTCACCTTCCCAGAATTCTGCGTTTAGGAAAGAAACTTGAGAACTCTCAATTCTCGCTCAAGCGCAAGAGACCTCGTTCGAGCGAATGAGCAAATTTCACAAGGCTCGCTCGAACAAAGAAACCAAAATCTGGGCAGCAACAATCTAGACCAACTAGCAACCAACCTGTTCCAAACACACCTAACATATTCCAAAACTCAAATTCAAAGAGTTAAAGGAGGAAAACAAGACATGGATGCAATACTAAGCCATGAAACCCGAATCCGGAATATAACAAAGGTCGGGTCAAAATCGGGATCGCTATATTGTTTGCATTTGCCATTGAATTCATCAGTGTGTCTTTTCTTCCCTCAACCCAATTATACTTCTTGATGTTGTTGAGATTGTCAACATAGTTAAGGAAACTCCAACTAAGTGTATGGCCTGTTGTAGGCATGAGAAGTTTGAGGCACAAGTAAAGGGTGATGACCGTTGCAAGATCTTGACGATCATTGGTTGATTTTCTTTTTTTTGTTTGTTGAAACATTTTGGTCAATGACTTGCCATCCAATCCCTTTACTGATTTGTATCTTCGTTTGTAAAATGCGAGCTCAAAATCCTTTGGTCTTGCATAGGATTTGGTGGTGATGCTGTCTTCTCCACAGTCGATACCAAAAATGAGCCTCACATCACTGTTTCTGAGTTTCATTTCCTTTTTGCCAAGTATAAATGCTCTTTTTTTTTTTTTTTTGTAGAGTGTTGTCACTTCTGCTACAATGGAATTGTAGCATCTGCACCAAGAGGTCTTTAGTTGTGTTGAGGAGAGAGCATTTATAATGGGCCAAAAAGGGATTTTTTGCTGCTATGTCTGTTGGACTGTTGTGAATTTGACCCCCTTCAACAGTTTGATTACCGTTCCGATATTGGAACGGTAATTAAACTGTTGGACTCTTTTTGCAGGGACTGCTCTTTTTTTCCCTTTTGATGCCTTGGTTTTTGTTTTGGGAGTTGATTGGCTTTCTTGGAGCTTTCTTTTTTTGGTTGGATGAGCTTCTTGTTTTTTTGTTGGCTTTTTTTTTTTGTGGTTGGAAGTGTGGTTGGTGTTTGTTGTGTGGGTGTGGTCTGTGGTGTAGTTCTTGGGCTTTTTCTTGTAGGTAATGTGGTTATTTTTGTTAGTTTTTTTGGTTGTTATTGGTTGTGGTGGTTGGGTTTTTTGTGAAGGGGGAGATGTTGGTGGCATTTTAGTAGATACAGGTGAAGGACTGTCAAGATGGGAGATACTTAAATCCCTAATTGGATTTTTGGGCATATGGGTTTGTTTATTCCAATATCTTCCAACAGCTATTTCTGAAAAAATGAAAGCAACAGCAGGGCATGAGTAATATAGTGACAAAACTGTATAATTTTGCAGTGTTATATGCAGTTTAATATGAAGTTATGTCTATTTGTTGTTAATAGTTACAAAACTGTATAATTTGGTAGTTTGATTTGCACTTTATAATAAGTTACTTATTTGTTTTGAATAGTGATTAAACTGTGTAATTTTGTAATTTCATTTGCAATTTGAATAAATTTGGATATATTACTTGTAGAGTGATGAAACTGTTTGATGTTTCAGTTTTATAAACACTATCAACAATAAGAACAACCCATTAACAATAACAACAAGAAGATTAAGTATTCAACGAAATGTAGCAACAATACGAAGAAGAAAAGTCAATATTTAACAACAAGAAGAAGCAACAAGTACAAGAATAGAATGTTTATGTGTAAAAACAGGGATTTATGTGTAAAAACAGGAGATTAGAATGTTTAAAAACAGGGGACTATAATGTTTTAAAACAGGGGATTATATAAAAGAGGGTTTATACATTTTGAAGTATGTAAAATGTGTTTTACAAGGGTTTTTTTTTTTTTTTTTTTATGAAAGTATTATTGAAACGATATGATATATACAAAATATCAAAGAATAATGTACAAATTTGAATGAAAAATAATAGGTGAAGAGAGATGTTACTTTTTTTCCCCATTTCTATTAATCGGAAGTCAGGAACTATGAAATTTCTTCAGAGTCGTGATGGTTCTTCGTGTTGTTGGGAGTCGCCGATTGGAGAAGATGAACGGCTTGGTGTTGTGTTGTGTTGGTGAGAGTCAACGATTGGAGAAGATGAACGGATTCGTTTTGTGGTTAGGGCTGGGTTTCAGAGGTAGTGGAGTTGAACGGTGGAGAGATAGAGGATTGTGAATGCAGAGTTGAGCGGCGGAGATGTGACAGTGTACTGATCAGACTGAGATGATCGTGGGTGAAGGTTGCATGCGTGTAAATTGGATGATATGTGTGGGTATTTTCGTCTGATTGATAATTTGAGAACTTAATAGAGTATTGAATTTGTTTTGAGACTAAATGGAACATAATATGTTGGGCTTGGACTTTTGGGTCAGTTGCCTTAATTTAAACTATTGAGATGGATTCAAAATGAGCCCATAGTAAACTGGACTAGACAATTCAGTTGACTTGCCAATCAAAGACCATCCAAACCATACATCTTTATAGGAAAAAATACTTCAAAGATATTTTTCTACATTACATACGTCGCAATATACTTTTTAAAATAACTTTGTATATATGCACACTTAAATATAGATATAAAATTTTTTAAGGGTAATTATTAAAAAAAAAAAAAAACTTAGAGTATTACAATTGTAACAAAATAAATTCTGAATTTTTAATTTTATCAATTTAAACCATAATCTTTTGATTTGTTATCAATTTAAATCATTTGTCTATTTTTATTAAGTAAAATTGACAAAAAATAGTGTTTTTGTTATTAAACTCAATGAAAAATGATATTTTAGATATTTTATATTCACATACATTTAATTTAATGACTAAAATACTAATTTTTCGTCGATCTTACTTAATGAAAATAGACAAATAATTTAGATTAAAAAAAAATCAAAAAATTATGATTTAAATTGACAAAATTAAAAACTCATAACTTTTTCTTTTTTTTTGTAATTACCTCAAAATTTTAAATTAAAATTATGAAATATATTTATTTAAGTTAAATTTTTATAGCACAAAAAATGCTAAAATTATTCACTAAGCAATACAGTTTTATAAATAATTCAATTAAATTTATTTTAAGAAAAAAAATATTATATCCTACACATATTAAAGATCAACTGCTAATTAATATAGTTGTAAAATTCAAATCGGACAAACTCATCACAAAAATCCAATTGGTCAATTGAAGTTGTCATTTTATATATTTTTATAAATATAAATAATTATTTAAAACAAAATATTTTGCTAGTATGACGTAGTGGATGATTTTGTTGACCTTCTTTCATATTCGCGTTGTTTGGTGAGTTTTTTTTTTTTTCTAAAAAAAATAATTTAGGGAATTGAGACACTTTACAAACTGTTTTAAAAACTAATTTACTTTTTGAAATAGCATTTTGAAAATATAATTTTAAATTGAAATCACATTTTTAACATGTAATTTTACTTTGAAATCGTATGTTGAAAATATAATTTTATGATAACATGAACTTCACTAAGATATATTACATTTGCAACCTACGATTTCAAATTGAACTTGTAAGTTGAAAATGTAATTTTTAATTTAAAATTATAGTTTCAAAATACAATTTCAAAAAACAAGTTAATTTCTCAAATAATTTAAGAAATGAGTCAATTCTCTAAATTATTTTTTTTAAATATTAAAAAAACCTCGTTGTTTGGTAAGTTAATATTTTAATTAATTATTTGATTTTTTATAATTATTTTAATTAATTTCATAATTATAAAAAAATAAAATAAATTTAATATTTTATCTTTTTAATTTATTTTATTTTTAATGAGTTATTTTATCCCTCGGCAAATAAGCCATTGAAAAGTCTTGAACCCTACATACAATACATACCCTATATATATAGATATATATATATTCCCATTTTCTGAAACCGACCTAGTTTGTTTAGAAGGAGGAGGAGGAGGAGCAAATATGCCAGGGTTAAGCTGCAACGCGTGCAACAAGGAATTTGAAGGAGAATCGGATCAGAAGCTCCATTACAAGTCCGAATGGCACCGCTACAACCTCAAACGCAAGGTCTCAATTCCTTCCTTTTCTTCTCCTTCTCATATTCCTTCCTACTCTTCCTCTTGTTTTTATTCAATTCTGTTATCCTTTCTCTATTGTTGTCTATTGCATCACTAGTTTCTAGGGAATTTTTCATTTGTTGTTTGGGGCTTCATGTATTTACATACATCTTCAGTTGCCTTTCTTTTGGAGTTATAAGGCCATCTCCAGCCCTTTCTATAAATTTTACTCAATTTTGAGTAAAAATCTCATATTTATGAATAGATTTGAGTAAAAGCTTCACTAATGATAACACTATGTTTGGGAGAAAAGAAAAGAAATGATTAACTGAGAGAAAAGAAAAAAAAGAAAAGAAATGATTGTGAGGAAATAAAATAAAAGAAATGAAACGATTGTTATTTCTCTTTTTCTTGTTTGGTTAGATTTCATGAGATAAAAGAAAAGAAATTATTTTACGTTATGTTACCAAAATAATAAGAAAAGCCCTTGAGTACATGGGTGTCAATCATTTTATTTCTTTTATTTTTACATGGACAAAATTGGTATTATGAAAATATAAGAATATGTAGGTTTCTTTTCTCTCCCAATCTCTCCACTTTTTGGAAGATTGAAAATGAGGGTTATAAGAGAAATAAGCGTCTCTATTTCTCCCTATTTCTCTCCATTTAAGTTATCCAAACAAGTAAGAAAAATACATATTTCTCCATTTCTTTTCTTTTCTTTTCTGTCCAAATCACTCAATCCAAACATGTGTAAGAGTGGTCAATCTGAGACCCACAAAATAGCCTTGACCATTTGAGTCTCCCCCTTTATGCTTGGTCGAGGGGAAAATCATGTCTCTTCTATAAGTGTGAGGTAGTCTTGAGGGAGTTTTATGTTTCTATTTGGGTGCTTATGGGACTAATAGTCCAAGATTATGGAAAGGTTGGTGGGATGAGCTAGTTAGTTTGTATAAATTTTGTTATCCTAATTAGTGTGTGGGAGGTAATTTCAATGTTATGAGAGATTTTGATACATTTATTAGATAGTGCAATTTGATTTATCCTCAGTTATTGAATGCATGATTTACTTGGTTAAATCTTCAGGCAAGGTTGGTCTATAATAGATTGGATAGATTTTAATTTTTGTTGCAAGAGATGGAGAGATTTCCAAATGTTAGACAAGAGGCTTTTCCTAGAGCTATTTATAATCATTGCCTTGTGGTCTTGGAAAGTTGTCTATGTTTAAATCATGTGTTAGAATAAATTTAATAACACTCCAGTACAATCTCTCCATATGCGTACTCTTCATGCTTATCAGCAAAAGGTGTACTTGAGGTGCACACCTTAGATTGTGATGCACAAGCTTATGGGGAGTGTCACCTAAAAATCAAAGTTTCGTTGTGTTTTTCCTTAGCCTCACCTCAAGGCAAGTATTGAGGCAAGTATTGCGGCAAGCCTCGAAAAAACCTTTTAAAACTTTTTGTACACCCTAAGAAGAGGAGCCCAGCCGCTTATGAAGGAGGAGACCACCATCTTCAATGAGAACACCATGTTGGATCCTTGGAAAATCAGCTATTCTTGCTTGGAGATGTCTCCGTAAAACTTCAACATCGCTAATCTCGAGATAGAAATTCCTATTTATTCCCTAGTTTCCAATTCAATCGTTTTTGGTCATATTTCGCATAAATGACTTGAAATTACCACACTTCCGCATTTATCTCTGCCCGGGTGGAGATCGGGCTCCACTTGGGCACACATGGGCATTTGCTTCATCTTGAAATTCTGAAATATCTTAACTGGAGACCTCCAATTGGGCAGACATGTACAGTAGCCAAACTCCACAGCCCCTCTCTTCTAGAAGCCACACTCAGATGTATGTGGCGGTGCACCCAGGCGGAGAAGAGTAGTGGTCTTTTCTCTTTTGTTCTTCTTTGCGTCCCTAGTTGCCTTAACACTCTAGCCCTAATATGAAGCATGTACGAGGATCCAAGAAACCTTGAACACATTGAAACACAATTAATATTATCAAGCAACACTGATTGAAAACATATCATATGCAGGTTTCTTGCCAAGAAAGAAAACACACACACACACACACACACACACACACACACATGCAAGTTAAAGGGCCTATATATAATATGTGTCTATTGTGGCTCCGAACAGTCCACTCCTTTTAACATTTCTTCTTGTTGTTGTTGTTGGTTGTTAGTCGTTAGTCATTAGTCGTTTAGCATTATTGTTATCATTATTGTTATTTGACTTTTTGGATGGATGACATTATTTGGCAAGTCTATGCTGAAATTTAATGAAGTCGTCATGATTATTCCTTCATCGATATGGTCCCCTAGCTTGGACACAACACAAGTGATCATGTAACTAAGTTTGGCTGCACACTTGCATTTCAATAGTAGATATACTGAATGAGCTTGCTTTATTCGGCAATTTTGACTCTATTTTTATTTTTATTTTTTATTTTTTATTTTTTTAATTTTAAGTACATATTTTCATTCTGTATTTTGTTTCGCATGTTGCTAATCAGGTTGCTGGCGTTCCGGGGGTGACAGAAGTGCTCTTTCTGGCTAGACAGTCCGCACTTGCGGAAGAGAAAAATAAGTCTAATGAGACTCCTATGCTCTATAGTTGTGGTCTTTGCAACAAAGGATACAGAAGTTCCAAGGCTCATGCTCAACACCTAAAATCACGAAGTCATGCAACATTGGCTTCCCGAGGAATGAGTGATTCAGATGATAGGAGTGCTATAATTAGGCCCCTCCCGCCCCGTGTTGTAAATAAGCTTCCCCAACAAAGAGCGCAATATGACGAAGATAGTGAAGAATCTGATGAGTGGGAGGAGGTTGATCCAGAGGAAGATTTGGTTGGTGAAGCCACAGATAGTTTGTCTCATTTGGGTGTGAATGAGCACACCACCAATGTTCATATGGATGATGATGACAATGAGTATGAGTTGGATCCATCATGCTGCTTTATGTGTGATGTAGGGCATGATACAATAGAGAGCTGTATGGTTCACATGCACAAGCAACATGGCTTCTTCATACCTGATGTGGAATATCTGAAAGATCCAAAAGGCCTTCTTACTTACCTCAGCCTCAAAGTAATATGTTTTCTGATTGTACTTTCTGGTTCTGATATCAGTTTTGTTTATATTTGATGACATTATTTCTACTTTTTACTTGTAAAACTCGGTTTACATATCCGGCTTTACCGTCATCCATTCTTCAGGTTAAAAGGGATTTCATGTGTTTGTACTGCAATGAGAGATGCCATCCTTTCAACAGCTTGGAAGCAGTTAGGAAACATATGGCGGCAAAAAGTCATTGCAAAGTGCATTACGGTGATGGTGGGGATGATGAAGAAGCAGAGTTAGAAGAATTTTATGATTATAGCAGCAGGTACCTTTCTTTTGTTGTTATTGTCTTTTTTATTTTTACTTTTTTTCCATTTTTTAGAATTTGGTTTTCACCGCTGATTACATTTGTAACATCTTTTTTATTAAAGTATCATCCATATGATATCTAAGGTGTTGTTTCCTTTGTTATAGTTATGCAGACACAAATGGGAAGCAACTGGTTGAAGCCAATGACATGGGCAATACAGTTGATCTTGGAAGTGGTGGGTCTGAGCTCATAATAACTCAGAGAACTGATGGCAGAATATCAACCAAAATGCTTGGATCTCGTGAATATTTGCGCTATTACCGTCAAAAGCCACGCCCATCACCTACAAATGGCATTGCCATCACTGCTGCTCTGGCCTCAAGGTTCAACTCTGATCTCTCTTTATTAGGCTTCTCTAAAAGAAAAGTGCATCGTTGTCCCATATGGAATTTCCTAAGAAACAGAAGAATATCAGCCAACTCTGTTTTTGTGACTAATTTTGTGTCTAGTTAGTGTCGCACGAATAAACATCATAATAGGAATGGAACCAATTCAAAAGATGACCCTGCTGAGAATACTTTTATTTCCTAGAAGCACTAGTCCTAAGGACCACTCTATGAAGGTAATCACTTGTAGATGTGAATGCCTTATGTAGGGAGTCCGGAAACAGTATTGACTTTTCTCATTCATTTGCATCCATGTGTCTAAACACCAGTTGATCACTCTGAATTTGTTTTCTTCTTGGGGTCTTGTTATCAAACGCTTTTAAGACACTGTTGACACGCTTAAAATGGTTGTACATTTTCTATGAAAATGTGGTTAGAAAATGTACAATCATACAACACTTTGTTAACCAATATTCTTGAAGCACTCGATAGCAAAAGCAGCTTCTTTTTTTCATCTGCTTCTGCTTTCTATAATTCCTTGGGGGGTCATAGTCAGCAGCATATACACAACAAATATTAATTGGAAAAAAGTAATGAAAGAAAATTGGAAAAAAGGAAAGAAAAGAATAAACAAAGAGAAAAATGGAAAAGAGAAATGAGATAAATAAAATGAAAAGTGCAATAGTGACACGGAGAAACCATGTTTTGATTTGCTCAGGTATCGAAGTATGGGATTGGCAACAGTGCAGTCGAAGGAGCAGATGGTTAGGATGAAGGTTATGAAGGAGATGAACCGATCAGGGGTGGAGGCCATGCGCTCTAAGATGGGCATGAAGAGTAATGTCATTCGTAACCTCCCCAAGAATGTTACATATTAGTCCCTTTCCTTGGGCGAAAATCAACATTACATTTAGTTATTTGTCTGTTAAAAGTCTTTACTTTCAAGATGTGGTTTAGTATATCTAGGACAAACAATGGCTTGTGGATTTGTCCTTGCTGGTACATGGTTATGTATCATCTCTTCTTTCATATATGGGCATGTTTTTAAGAGTTTGGGTTCTTAGATGATTTTATGCCTGAGAAGTCCAGTTTTCAATTTTGATGAACTCTGACCCATTGTTTTCAGTGGTCTGTCCTTGTGATATAATAAGGGTTTGTGTTGAGATATGTTTGGCCATGGCCACTTGATTTATTGTTTGGGTGTGGGTTGGCATTTTCAAAATTCTCTCGAGCGGTTGAATTTGGGTTGACCCTTGTGGAGCCCCTTGTCATTGTGTCATCTCTTATTTTATTTGGAAATTAATTACTCAAGTAACTGTAATACATTATTCTGTTAAATTAAATATTATTGTTATTGAATAGTAGCTAATAAATTTTGGGGTTTTTGGCAATTGCACGATTGAAAATGGAATAACATACACTCGTAAAAGGTTATTTCCAAAAGACAATATAGTTGATAGAAATATTAACATCGTTTCAGCTGAGGAAAAGGCTTACATACATACATGCAGTTTTATAGGTTTAGGTGGTGCATATAAAAGGTTATTTAAGAAGTGTCACTATTTATTAGTATTATTTTTCTCAGTAATTTTCACTTTATTTTTTTGTGGTTTGTCTCGGGCAGATGACTTTATTGTCTTTTAGAAATAAACACATCACCCTTTGTCATTTGTGAATCAAAGTGTATTGTTAACATTTTCGTCCAAAGTAAGTTTTCTGGTTTTCAGGTAAAGTGCATGTTAAATGATATTGTATGTCCAATAAGAAGGGATCGACTTTGGAGGTAAGTGCATGTTAATTGAGAAGCAATCGACTTTGGAGGTGGCCTGGGTTGGATGGGGTTGCGTTTGTGGAAAGGCATGTAAAATGGGTGGGAATTATTAGCCTCTTGTATTTAGTTGGCAGGTGATAGGATGCAGCCTAAATTCTAGAGTTGACCAACGATGTGCGGATTAGATAACATTTTTCCTAAAATTGCTTGCATTGCTCTTAATAGGAAAGTTTTGATTAGTGACTACCTCCATTTTAATGGTGACCAAGTTTTTTGGGACATGGCATTGTTAACGGATATTATGAAAGGGCGTCTTGTATGTTGGAGAAATTCTGCTTGAATTCTTTAGGTGGTGGTCTTCGAGTTTCAAAACTTGGCGATGATTTTGTCTATATAGAACAGAAAATGAGTGTTTCAAATCATGTTCTTAAAGATAATATTTGCACTCACCAATCAATGTGCAGAGGGGGTTGCAACAAATTTACATTACTTAGTCGTTTTCTTGAAGACAATATTTGCACCTACCAATCAGTGTATAGAGGGGGTTGCAACAAATTTGCCTCCGGAATACAATAAAGCCTAATCTAAGGATTAAGTCTACCAGCAACTGCACTGATGACAGTAGATCAGAATACTCTTGCTATAATCCTAATTTCGCAACCTATTTATAAGTCTTGATGCATCTGATTGAATGGACATGTCTCTTGATCGCATCCGATCAGATCTGACCGTTGGATCAACAATCTACGGTGTGGATCAATCATACACCGAATAGATGCCTTGACTGGTGATACTTGATCGTGATCGGGTGCTATCTCATCCGTACGATCGTGCGTTTCTCCAATCAACGGCTATGATCAAACCGCAATAGATTGGATGCACAATCGTTCGATTGAACGCTACATCACTGCCACACGGAGTTTACTGTGTTCCATATCACCCAAGTCACGTCGGATCCATGTTATCGCTCCAACTTGTCCAAAGCAAATAGAAAAGCGCCGTTATGGCACTGATGCGTTCGTGCAAAGTACGCCACATAGCCCTCGCCACACGCGCGTGTGCGAATGGTCCTTGTAGTGTGAGTGCAAGCACACTAACATCCATTCCACAATTTTATATTTAAATGAATATTCTATATAGCACTTTATTAAGTACTCCATATTTTTCTCTCTTTCTAATGTGAGACAAAATTTCCAAACTTATTTTTAGTTTTCCAAAGAAAAACAATGAAGGTTTTGAAAATATTCAAAAACTAAATTATTAATTTTAAAAATCATTTTGAAAATTCTCTAACATTATATTCATTTTGTCTTTGAGGATGAGAGAGATCTATTTGATGATCAATATCTTGGAATGACATTTTTAACCTACGATATCAAAAAACCCTTTATCTACTAGTATTAATTAATAATTATTGTTGAATTATATAGATTCGCCCCCTCTAGATTTTAATATATATATATATATATATAAGTGGTTGCATGACATACACCTTTCCATCGTGCGGTTCAATGTAGAAAATTTAAAGTTTTCAACAAAATATAGCAAATAATTTTGGTCTCTGACATAGTGTCGACAAATGATCATATAATTGATCTTTTAAACTCAAAGTATAGAAAAATATATTTATTTATATATATTTTAATGTTATTGTTTACCTTTTATATCCATAGAAATTGATATCCTAATTTATACTTTATTTTAAATAAAGTTATTAGAATATATGTTCGCCCCATTTGAGTCATGTGTTCGTCCTTACTTGCCTTGTTTGATGGTTTTTATTTATTTATTTATTTATAGATTGGACCTTGTTTGATGTTGAGTGGGTATTCCCTCAAATAGTTGATGAGCTACTTTACTCTTGTAGAGGAGTTCTGGTTGGGGGAGGAGAAAGGAGGAGTCGTGTTTGATGTAGTTGATTTGCGGGGACAAAAATAGAAATATATATATATATATGAAGAGTTATACATTCTTTAATTTTAGAGTTCTAATGATGTGGTAGGGAATAAAAATAGAAAAAAGATTGAAAGCTCTTAATTAAGAGCTCTAATTGATGTATGGGTCCCATATGATGTGATGTTTTGGCCTTGGTTTCTTTTTTTTTTTTGATTTTTCACATCTGTTAGGTTTTTATTATTGGCAACCCCGTTTGACAAAACTCCTTTGAGTTGTAATTTTATTCGCATTTTTTGTTTCAGTAAGGCTATGAGTTTATTAGATGCGAATCCAAACCCGAATCGAGCCATGCAGAGAAGTTTGTGATGTTAATGCTTTCAAGATTGCCACTTCGCTGATTATTACGGGGGTCGAGCTGCCCGGTCAGCTCGCGGCCGAAGCAAAATTCAAATTTGCATTCAAAATTGCATGTCAGCCGTTGCTCGCTCGAGCCAAGGAGTGCTCGCTCGAGCCAAGACTTTCTCGCTCGAGCCAAGGAATGCTCGCTCGAGCGAAGGATTGCGTCCGCACAAAAACCTGAAAGGAGTGATTGGTCGCTCGAGCCAAGGATCCGTCGCTCGAGCGAAGGCACTAGTAGAAATCACGAAATTTACTCTCCTCGCTCGAGCCAGGAAAGCCTCGCTCGAGCGAGCCTCAAAATCCGGATTTTTTTTTTCAAAGAGTTGGTTTTCTTCTGAAACAGGATTTCTTTTGGTGTTCTACAAGAAGTTGGATTTCTTCCTTGGGAAGTTTTGGATCACTTTTGGACTTCTACAAGGAGTTGTTTTTCTTCCAAGACAAGGATTAATTTGGTTCTTTATAAGTAGTTGGTTTTCTCCCAAAACAAGACTACTGATTAATTATTCCTCCAGATCTTCTTTTTGGTTCTTAAAGGTTTATATCTGGGGATATTTTATTTTTCTTTGATGTCTTATTGAGTATTCAACTCATGATCTGAAAAGGCTACATCAAAGGTTTTGTTTGTTACACAAAAGAGAGAGTTGTTCTTCAGTTGTGAATTCTGAAGAATTCGAGCCTGAAGCTTCAGTTGTGAATTCTGGAGTGGCTCATCAAAGTTGTTCTTCAGTTGTGGATTCTGAAGAATTCGGTCTGAAGCTTCGGTGGTGGAATCCGGAGTGGCTCATCAGAAAGACAATTCTGTGGTGAAGATGGGGTTGGAAGAGGCACATAGAGGTTGGTTCAATTAGGCGTTGTGGATTCGCTAGATAATTGAGAGTGATACCTGTGTAATTCCTTTATATCTTCTTAGTGGATTGTTCTGGTGGCTGTGGCCCGTGGTTTTTTGATCACAATTGGAAGGTGACCAATTGTGGTTTTTCCACGTAAAATCTGTGTGTCTCTTTCTTTTGATTGTTTGATTGGGATTTTTATATTCTGCTTAAAATTGATACATAATCACAAATCAACATCTAGGAGGTTTCTAGATTTTTCAATTGGTATCAGAGCAGGTCGTTCTATTTTTTTTTTTTAAAAAAAAAATTTCTTTTAGAACGCTCTATCTTTTTTAAAAAAAAATCTTTTAGAACGAGATCTTGTTTGATTTGTGATAATGGATTCAATTCGTGAGGGAAATTCTATGGTTCGACCACCCCTACTTGACGGATCCAATTATTCTTTTTGGAAAGCTCGGATGAGATCTTTTTTAAAATCTATTGATGAAAAAGTTTGGCAATCCGTCATGAATGGGTGGACTGAACCAACAATTATTGTTGATGGAGTAACTTTCCCCAAACCAATTGATAAGTGGGACACAACTGATTACCAAAATAGTAGCTGGAATAGTAAAGCTATCAATTCTCTCTTTTGCGCTGTCACACCTGAAGAGTTTAGCCGTATTTGTAATTGTGAAGTCGCAAAAGAGGCTTGGGATATCTTACAAACTATTCATGAGGGCACTCCTTCTGTTAAACGCTCAAAACTTCAAAGGCTCACATCTAGTTTCGAAAACCTTTCAATGAAAGATAGTGAGACCTTTGATGAATTTTATGCGAAGTTGAGTGACATTGTAAATTCCAGCTTCAATTTAGGTGAAAAAATACCGGAATCCAAGATTATAGGAAAAATTTTGAGATCCTTGCCCGATCGGTTCCAACCAAAAGTTACGGCTATTGAGGAGGCTCAAGATGTTGACAACCTCAAGCTAGATCAGTTGGTTGGTAATCTTCAAACTTATGAAGCACATAGAAATTTCAAAAAGAAACAAAAAGATCTTGCTTTTAGTAGTGCTCATAAAGTGGTTGAGGATTCTGATGAGGATTGTGAGATAGATTCCAAGATTATGGCTGCTTTTGTTAAACAATTTAAAAAATCTTTTTTGAATAAAAATCCTAATCTTTTGGAATCTACTCATTCTCATAAACCCAAAGGCAAAGATAAAGTCAAAATTAATTCTATAGCCAAGAAGGAGAAAGGAAAGATACAAGGGAACTCTGAAAGACTCCAATGCTATGAATGCCAAGGATTTGGCCACTTTGCTCAAGAACGCCCTACTCGGTTGAGGAAGAAAAAAGCCCTCGCTATCACTTGGGATGATGAGTCAGAATCTGATGAAGACGAAAGTGACAATGAAGATCAAGGCGAAGAGGGACATAAGCAATTCCTTGCTTTCACGGCGGCTTCCGAAACTGAAGGACAAACAGAGTCTCCGAAGAGGTCAGTTGAGAATACCACTGATGATGAATCATCGGAGAGTGATCATGAAGACCTTGAGCAAGCCTATGAAAAGCTGTATAAGGAGTCTCTTAATTTGTTCAAACTGAATGACAAACTCACAAAGAAACTCAAAGCATGTGAAAGTGAGAATGTCAAACTTAAAGAGGAGATTTCCGAGGCTAGGATCAATGCCATCAAGATAGCTGATGATCAACAAGTTCTTTGTGCAAAACTGTTGACTTGTGAGACAGAGAGGAATGAGCTACAGGAAACTCATGCCATGTATGAAGAAAAGATTGAATCTCTCGAGATGTCACAAGTTGCCTTGGAAGAACTAATGATCAAGAAAGAGGAAGAGCTCAAGTGTGCCATGGTCACCATTGGTCTTTGGAACAAAGGATCAAAAACTTTGGAGGATATCATTGGATCTCAACAAATCTGTTCAGACAAGAGTGGCATTGGCTTTGGTGGTAAGAAAGAGCAAAAACAGAGTGCTTCCACATCTCATGATACAAGAACTCAAGGAAAAGGAGGACAAAAGATTCAACATGAGGAAAGACTTCTCAAACTCCCTAGAGTTGGTAAGGTAAAAGAAAAGGTACACCCTGTTTTTATTTGTCATCATTGTGGTATGCATGGTCATATTCGCCCTTTTTGTTATAAATTGCATGGGAGAATGTCTCAAAAGGGTAGAAATTCAAATACTTTTTGGGTTAGTAGACAACCTTACATGTCCAGGCAGAATACCAAGATTCATGAAGGTGTTCACAACACCATGACATTTAACAAGACCGCTAGACCTGATTTTGTTAAGACCAAAAAGATTTGGGTAAGAAAACTTGACTTGTGTTAATACTCTTTTTAGTTTTTTGGGTTTCTGTGTGTTTTTTTTTATGAAGAAAAAAAAATGTGTGCATGTTATTTTTTTTTGTCTTGCTTTGTTTAAAAAAAAAAAAAATCCAAAAAGATTTTCTTAGTATGGTTTTGCAAGCTTGAAATTTTTGATGGTCCTTGGTGCATATTGGAATTGATGAGAATAACCATTACATGTTAATATGTGTGTGCTTTCTGTGGTCATTACTCATTTTGGAGTGTGTGTTCTTTGATTAGTATGTCTCATTCTGTACACACTCTTGGATTAGCAAATATGGGAGTCTTTTGCCTTAGTGGTTATTTTTTCTATAGACTTCTGGCATGATATCTTTTGCTTTTCTAGAGGAATTGACCTATACTAGTATATCATGGGTGATGTTGAGTTTCTTAACCACCTTCCATCTTTTTGCATCTCCATGGCTTTCCCCTCTATTCTTTGTAGTCCAGCCATGAGGAAAAGGCTACCTCAGAGTCACCAACCAGGCCATCCTCATTATATCCATGCTTCTCTGGTTCGGTTTCCATACTCTTGAGCGTGTCAGCCGCCGATGAGTGTGCAAAAGAAAGAAAAAAAAAATGTGCACAAGAAAGAAAAGAAAGAAAATAAATGTGTAAAAGAAAGAAAAGCGAAAAAAAAGAAGTGAAAAAAAGAAAAGAAAAGGATTCATTGATTTAGGGGGAGCCTCCGCCTTTACTCACCAAATACCCCTTGATTCCTAGTGGTTTGACTTTCCTTAGTTATGCTAAGATTCTCTTATCGGAGGTCCAGCTTTCATATCACTACTAGGATTTGAATCTAGTGTTTGTCGAACTCCAAGAGTCACGCACACACTTTTCTCATGGGATCTATGCTTTTCACATAATGCATCACTTTCTTTTATGAGGAATTTTCTAGAGGCTGTGCACATTGTGTTTTCAAGTAATTGTGCTTCTTGGATAATCTTGTGTGTTTTAAGGTACAAATCTGAAATTCCTTGCTTGCTCCACCATATTATTTTTGTTAATTTGTTCTTGTTCATTGTTTTTTTTGTTTTGTGATTGCTTTTAGTAAGGGGGAGTTTGGTTTATTATTACAAGAGTTTGTTCGCATGATCACTTTGATTTGTTTGGTAAGGGAGATTGGCTTTAGTTGTTTTGCATGTTTTGCATGTCCTGATATTTACATCATCATATCATGCTTGTGTGGTTTATGATCTTGCTTTTGTTGTTTGAGGGGAGAAAGTTATTTTTCATGTGTCTTAGGATTTCATGTTTTTATGTTCAGGTTTTTATGCTACATGTTCTTAAAATCTCCAAAGTTGCATCTACTCATGTTTTCCATCTCATACTTCAAGATAATCTTGTCATATGATTATTGCTTTTCATATACTCTTGTGGCACTAATAGTTGTTTTGGAGATTGTGGCATTAATAGTTGTTTTGCAGATCTTGACCGTCAGAAAGAAGTTTGTTTTTGTTGGCTGTAATGGGTTGGGGTGATTAGGATTTTATTTGTTAGATGTGTTTTGTCACGGCATTGCCAAAGGGGGAGATTGTTAGGTTTTTATTATTGGCAACCCCGTTTGACAAAACTCCTTTGAGTTGTAATTTTATTCGCATTTTTTGTTTCAGTAAGGCTATGAGTTTATTAGATGCGAATCCAAACCCGAATCGAGCCATGCAGAGAAGTTTGTGATGTTAATGCTTTCAAGATTGCCACTTCGCTGATTATTACGGGGGTCGAGCTGCCCGGTCAGCTCGCGGCCGAAGCAAAATTCAAATTTGCATTCAAAATTGCATGTCAGCCGTTGCTCGCTCGAGCCAAGGAGTGCTCGCTCGAGCCAAGACTTTCTCGCTCGAGCCAAGGAATGCTCGCTCGAGCGAAGGATTGCGTCCGCACAAAAACCTGAAAGGAGTGATTGGTCGCTCGAGCCAAGGATCCGTCGCTCGAGCGAAGGCACTAGTAGAAATCACGAAATTTACTCTCCTCGCGCGAGCCAGGAAAGCCTCGCTCGAGCGAGCCTCAAAATCCGGATTTTTTTTTCAAAGAGTTGGTTTTCTTCTGAAACAGGATTTCTTTTGGTGTTCTACAAGAAGTTGGATTTCTTCCTTGGGAAGTTTTGGATCACTTTTGGACTTCTACAAGGAGTTGTTTTTCTTCCAAGACAAGGATTAATTTGGTTCTTTATAAGTAGTTGGTTTTCTCCCAAAACAAGACTACTGATTAATTATTCCTCCAGATCTTCTTTTTGGTTCTTAAAGGTTTATATCTGGGGATATTTTATTTTTCTTTGATGTCTTATTGAGTATTCAACTCATGATCTGAAAAGGCTACATCAAAGGTTTTGTTTGTTACACAAAAGAGAGAGTTGTTCTTCAGTTGTGAATTCTGAAGAATTCGAGCCTGAAGCTTCAGTTGTGAATTCTGGAGTGGCTCATCAAAGTTGTTCTTCAGTTGTGGATTCTGAAGAATTCGGTCTGAAGCTTCGGTGGTGGAATCCGGAGTGGCTCATCAGAAAGACAATTCTGTGGTGAAGATGGGGTTGGAAGAGGCACATAGAGGTTGGTTCAATTAGGCGTTGTGGATTCGCTAGATAATTGAGAGTGATACCTGTGTAATTCCTTTATATCTTCTTAGTGGATTGTTCTGGTGGCTGTGGCCCGTGGTTTTTTGATCACAATTGGAAGGTGACCAATTGTGGTTTTTCCACGTAAAATCTGTGTGTCTCTTTCTTTTGATTGTTTGATTGGGATTTTTATATTCTGCTTAAAATTGATACATAATCACAAATCAACATCTAGGAGGTTTCTAGATTTTTCAACATCATTAGTGCTCTTTTAGAACTCCCAAATTAAAGAAATATATCATTCCTGATAAAAATAATAAAAATATTTTAAAGTTCTAATAAAGGAGCTCTAATTGGGAATGGCCCCACTGTGGTAATGGTGTTTATGTCCTCTCTTTTTTTTTTCTTTTTTTTCTTTTTCATGTCTTTAGAACTTCTTCATTTAGGGTGATATATCATTGTTATAAAAATAAAATTAAAAAAAAAATAAAAATGATTGGGAGTTCTAATAAAGGAGCTCTAATGAGCTCTAATGGGAGTGGGCCCCACTGTGATGTAATTTTTTTTTTCTGGCACATCATTAGAACTCCAAAATTAGGGGATGTATCATTACTCAAAAAAAAAAGGGGGGCTAAAACTTCACATCATAGTAGGACTCACACCCATTAGAGCTCCTTTATTAGAACTCTCAATCATTTTTTATGAGTGCTGCTATTAGCACTTCATAAATTATTTTGCACCCCTAATTTTTAATTATTTTTTATTACAATAATAATCTCAAATAAAATTACAAAAATAGACATTATTAATTTTGAGATACTCTATCTCACAATTAAACCTACACACCACCCATCCATCTTCCCCAAATCTCATCTTCAAAACTTACCCACCCTCAAAACCTTGAAAACCCTTTGGCGGCAATATTTCGGCGGTAACAGTGACAATGATTTGACTACCTACACTTCTTCAGCAATAACAATGAATGAAAGTTTTTCTTTTTGGAAGAATCTTCTGTGTACAATAAATAAATTGAAACTAAATCAAACAAATAAAATAACTAACGTACCGAAATTATTTTACCGAGCCGAAGAATAATAAAAAGATCAAGTCGAGTGTGTGATACTCTGTCCTTAAGATAAATTCGCCCCGCTACGGTGCTTACGGATTGATGGCATCTATCTCCCAAAATACAATGATTTTCACAAACTTGTAGTAGCACTCCAAACAAATTTGTCCGGCGAACTAGAACCTGTGTTCTATACTCTCTAAATTTTTCCCTAGAAAATATATGAAGAATATATCATGCAAGAAAGCAAAAGTAGAAGGTAAATGAAGATTTTCGGATTGCCAAAATGCTGGAACAGATCTAGTTTATATAGACCCAAACAATTGTAAAATTCAAACTGAATAGGTGGGTTTTCGAATTGAACAGGTACTGTTTGAATTTCAACAAATCTACTGGACAGTTTAATCTGTTTGAACTGTACAGATTCAAATCTGTTAACTGCAGCAGTTTTTGGCAATTATAAAACTGTAAAACAGTTTGAATCTGTTTAGGAATTTCGGACAGAATGTGGTAAAAATTGGACAGAAAATTAATTTCAATTTTGGCACAAATTGGAATTTAATTTCATTAAGAATTTCTGGAAAAAATTCAAATAAATTGTGTCCAAAAATTAATATTAGAACTGACCTGACCCACAATCCGCACCTGCGCCCGACAAGGCACTGCTCGGCTCAGCCGCCGGTTGACGGATGGCGGCGTGCGCGCACTTGTGTGGTGGTTTGAGCCATGGGTTCCATTTGTCCATAACTCCTCCCTTCTACAAACTTGGGGTGCCCCTTGGAGCCAACCCAAGTGTTGCCACCTTGAACTTATATACACACATAAGTTCTCTTCAAGTTTCAATGTGAGACAAGTCTTTCAAGGAAACTCACATTTAATTCTTTAAATGTTCAATTCCACGAACCTAAAAATGACGTCAACTTCCCATTCACTCATAAATGTTTTGATGAACCGTCTTCACCGTGTGACTTGCCATGCGGTAAGGAACACGTCACCTCTTCAGATCCACCCCAAAAGACGTTTGGGGCCCACTCAATTTTAGGCTCAAAGTTGGTCCAAAATAAGCCTTATAAAAACCAAAATTTCCAACAATCCCCCACATGAATGGAATTTGACGAAGAGAAAATGCAACATGATCCAATTACAAAGAGTACAGAAATTGCAAATATTCTGCAAATGATAGGTAGCTTTTGGCTTTGAACCTTCCCTTGTGAAAGACTATCAGATTTACTAGCTAACCAGTGAACATGATGTCTTGAACTGTTCAGCCGTTTGTGTAAACCAAAACAATAGAACTTACACAGCATATTACCAGACACAGTTTAGTTCTCACTATTGTGTTCATTTTGGCCCTGAACAACCTGATCTTTCATGAGTGCTCTAAAGATTTGTAGCCCTTCACAAATCTCATAGAACCAGCCCAGTTCACACTCATATAAGTGATTCTTATGAAGAGTATCCTGCCATACTCCACTAGGTTTACCTAAACATAAGAATCATTAAAATTTTACTTAACCTAAAACACTGCAGACATCATTGTTTCATCATAGAAATGGGTAGGAGTTTGACTCCCCAATGATCCTTCTGAGTCATACACAACTCGCTTGTCCTTTGAACCTAGATATTGGGATCTCCAGTCAACTAGGTTGGGTTGCCGTTGTGGTAACTCTTATTTAATAGGCTTAAGTCCCATTCCCCTCGATGAATTCTCAACTAGCTCTCTTGCTAAGCCTTTGGTTAGTGGATCTGTTATGTTGTCTTTAGACTTCACATATTCAATGGAAATAATTCCATTAGAGAGTAGTTGTCTCACGGTGTTATGTCGACGACGAATGTGTCGGGACTTACCGTTATACATATGACTCTGTGCTCTACCTATCGTTGATTGACTATCGCAATGTATGTATATAGCAGGCACCGATTTTGGCCATATTGGAATATTTTCAAGGAAGTGACGAAGCCATTCTGCTTCTTCCCCAGCTTTATCTAAAGCCATGAATTCGATTCCATAGTAGACCTAGCTATGCAAGTCTGTTTGGAAGATTTCCAAGATATAACCGCATCACTAAGAGTAAAAAACATACCCACTGGTGGACTTTGAGTCTCTAATATCCGATATCCAATTTGCATCACAGTATCCTTCAAGTACTGCTGGATATCTAGTATAATTAAGCCCAATGTTACGGGTAAATCGGAGATATCTTAGAACCCTTATAATTGCTTTCCAGTGTTGTACTCTTGGCTTACTCGTATATCTACTTAATGTACTTATTGCATAAGCTATATCTGGGCAAGTGCAGTTCATTAAGTACATTAAGCTTCCAATAATTTGGGCATACTCTAATTGAGAAATACTTTCTTGTACATTCTTAGAAAGAAACAAATTAACATCTATAGGTGTTCTAGCAAGATGATCAACATCTTTGCTGAATTTGTCAAGTATTTTCTCAATGTAATGAGATTGTGACAAAACATATCCTTATGATGTTTTGGTAATTTTCATACCAAGAATTACATCAGCAATGCCCATATCCTTCATGTCAAAATGTTTATTCAACATTTTCTTGGTAGTTTTAATTATGTCGTTATTACTACCTATGATGAGCATATCATCCCACATAAAGACATACAATGACATAACATTTGTCCGTATTTTTAATATAAACACATTTGTCACACTCATTAATTTTAAATCCATTTGACATCATTGCCTTGTCAAATTTCTCATATCATTGCTTTAGGGCTTGTTTTAAACCATATAATGATTTAACCAATTTATACACTTTCTTTTCTTTTCCTGGAACAGTTGTAGTGATCCCGGTTTCGACCCTTCTTTCATGTTTTGCCACTTCGACTAGACAGGTCGGGGATCGAGCTGCCCGGTCAACTCGCGGGGGTCGAAGGGGCAATGCCCTTTGGCGGGTCCAAGGGCAACGCCCTGGTGTGGTCGAGGGGCAGCGCCCCCGAAACAAAAATGCAAAATACATTCGAAGTTGCTTGTCCGCTAGAACGGCCGTTTATGCGCTCAAGCAGAGAATGTTTGGTTCTAGAAGTTTGACCTACCTGCAAAAGTACTGGGAAGGTATATTCGACGCTCGAGCGGGGCTTTCTACGCTCGAGCGGACCATGTTATATCAGTTCGTGAATCTGATATTTCATATCACTTTTGTATATCTCTCTCTAAAAACATTTCCTCTCTTTTCTCTCTACATTTCCCTACGCCAAATTGGATCAAAACCTTGATTTCTCAAGATCCATTAGAGTTCTGCCATAGGTTCTTCATCAAAGTTAGTTAACTTCTCGAGGGCTTCGTTGTGTGCGGTAAAGATTGAGTTTCGACACCGTTGATTTTGGGGGTTTCATCTCATTTCTTCTTCAAAACTTGAGGTAGGGATTTTCTTAGAGTTATATATATTTTTGCAAGATCTAGATGACTTTCAAAATCATCCTTCGATAACTTTGAAATTGATTGTTGATTCAAGAAGTTGAGCGATTTTGAAAGTGGGTTTGTCTCTTACTCTTTTAAAATGATCTTATGGGTTTTGATCTTCGTTGATTGAAGAAAATATGATTTTGGAAAGTTTTGTTTCAAAAGATTTGAGTTATATAGTTTTGGTGAGAAAACCTAGAATTTGGAGATTTTTTTTAAAGAGACTGAAAATCCATGAATGATATTGTTATATTTATTTTGTGTGTCAAAATAAATGGATGTTTGGAAAATTTCTTATTTATATTTATATAAATGATAAATTTCAGGGAATATGAGAATTGTTGTTCATTTTGGAAATTATTGTTCAAAACGTTGAAATAGTCTTGAAATGACTAATTGTTGAGGATACTTGAGAAGAAGGAATTGTGTTATTCCATGGATGATGAATTGGAATAAAAGTATGTATATTCATCTTGTGTTATTGGCATATCAATTCATTTGATTACATTAAATTTTGAAAGTTGATTTGAAAACTTGCGTTGAGAAAAGAATGTTGAGAAACAAGTTTCCATGAATTGGTTTTGGGGTAAATACGGTGGTAAATCTTGACAGGTGGTATAGATGAAATTGAATAGGTGTCGAGCCTTCCAGTTAATACTGGTAAAAATGACAGATTATAGGTGTCGAGCCTTCTAGTCAATGCTAGTAAAAATGACATATTGGTAGTACTTGTATAGTCTACTTGCAGACACCGACCTAGGGATTACCAGAGTCGTATTTACCGCTCTTGAAATGAATTGTTAAGTTTTGAAGAATTGAAATTGCATGACACCATTGAGCATGATGGTTTTCAAAGATGAAGATGTGATTTTCTTTCAAAAGGGCATAACATGACATGTGCATTTCATATCTTGAGACTTGTATAAAATGTATATATTTTGTTAAGGATTTCTTACTAGGCTTTATGCTTACCCTACGAGATTTTTGTTCAGGAAAAGATGTAGTGATGCCGCCTAACTAAGGCGAGAAAATATGTGTTGAAAGTACGAGACTCTCATTTTATTGTGACTCTGTGTATAAGCCAATGGCTGTATGTGTGTGGGTTTGAATAACCGTTTTGTGTAACCAGACTCAAGCCTTGGAAACTTATAAACCCTCGGGGTTATTTATTTGTTTATTTACTTGTTGTTGGATTAATGTATTGTTGCATGAAGAAATATTGTATTATGTAACGTAAGTTTGGAGATTTATATTCAGTTTTCTTTGAAAGAGCCATGATTGTTGTATTATCATTTGGGCTAGAAATTTGGGGTGTTACAACTTGGTATCAGAGCTACTGGGTTTGAATACTTGGAGCTCGTAGGAAGTGGTTGTTTAACCACGATGGGATTATTTAGCATGCTTAGGAAGTGTTATGCATTTTGTGACTATGTGATAACATGTTTATGTGACTAAATGGGTATGGGACTGGACTTTTGAGATGTTGTTTGTACCTGTTAAATTCCTTAAGGTCTTATTAGAAGGGTACTTGATCAATACTCGTTCTACTAAGAATTCTTGGTTTTTCGTGGGACGAATTTCATCGTAAAAGAACAGTCCATATGTGTTTACATGACTAAGTGCTTATGTGGAGTGAAATTGAATTGTGTATATGGTAAAGAAATATATAGAATTGTTGTAGTCGAACGTATGAGTCAAGTTATGAGCACATATGAGTTAATGTGCTAAATTATTTCTCTTGTGTCCTTTATTAGGATGTCAGGAAGGGGTCAAGTCCATGGTGGTGGAGGCAGGAGGCGTGGTAGGGCTCACCGAGGTGTGCATGAGGTACCGGTCCATAGGGTTCCAGTGCAAGAAGAAAGGTTCGGCCAAGCTAATATGGTCGAGCAAGCAGGCCAAGCTAATGTGGCCGAGTAGGTGGGACAAGCGGGTTAACTCGCAATGGGGTCCTAGCTCGCGAAATGGCAGGGGCTTTAAGAGAGTCTATGAACTTGTTGAAGATGGAGAATCAAGCCCGAGAGAACACTGCGGAGTCGAGGGCGAGTTTCCTTACTAGAGAGTTCTTGCGGGCCAAACTGGATGAGTTCCGTGGTGGTCCCGAGCCCAAGAAAGCGGATGAGTGGCTTGAACAAACTATGAAGACATTTGAAACGCTTCACATCGAAGATAGTGAACTAAGAGTGACTCTAGCGAGTTACTACCTTAAGGGAGACGCGGGTCAATGGTAGAAATATGCCAAGGGTAGAGTTGAGCCGACATGGAAAGCCTTTGTGGTTGCTTTCCAAGATAAGTACATACCTCCCACTGCTAGGGAGAAATTGAGACAAGAGTTTAAAGACCTCAAACAACTCGACATGCCCGTGGCCGAGTTTGAGACGGTCTTCTCTAGGTTGTCCAGATTTGCACTAGAGTTTGTGGCAATGGAAGAGCGCCATTGCATTGAATTTGAAAAGAAATTGAAAACAAAAATTATGTTCAAGCTTGTTGGAAATATGATTTGGGAATATGACTGTCTTGTAGAGACGGCGACACACGTAGAAATTTCCATACAAGCCGATGAGGAGAGGCTTCGGAGTTCAAGGTCTAGAGGCCAAGAGTCTCAAGGAGACTATATGCAGAACAAGAAGAGCAGGAACACCTATCCATCCAAGTCCCAACCACAGCAGTCTAGATCCACTTTTCCTTTGCCTAGTGCGGGTCCGGGAAAAAGTGCATCGAGTAGCTTCTCGTGTTTCAAGTGTGGCCAACCGGATCACAAAGCCTTCTCATGCCCACAGAAGGGAGGAGGGCAGTTAATGTTACCACCACCTAACCAATCTCAAAGTCAGTCTCAGTCTCAGAATGAAGGTCAAGGGTTTAATTGTTATCAGTGTGGTCAGCCAGGGCATATGAAGAGAACTTGCCCACAGTTAGGAGGCGCATCTGGCGCATCAGGGTCGAGACAAACTCAGAGCCACTAGCAAGCTCAATCAGTCCAAGCTTCGCGAGTTAATCAGGGAGCCACTTCGGCTCAGTCAGTACAATAGGCCTATGCTCCAAGAGGAGAGCAAGTTAATCAGGGGCCACAAGAGCGTGTGTATGCTGTTACCGTGTCAGAGCAGTTGCCAGAATCCTCAGTTGTGAGAGGTATTTTTGTTGTGTGTAATTCTTTGGCTAATGTATTGATAGACATGGGTGCGTCTTATTCATTTATATCTACTACATTTGCTTCTGCATTGGGGTTAGAGGTAGCACGGTTAGTGCCTCCACTCAGAGTAGAGTCACCTATTGGGGGTACAGTTGATTTAAACCGGGGTTGTCGTGATTGTGAAATAGAAGTTGCTGGGCGTCGACTTCCGTTTGCTTTTGTGTTGCTAGATATTTCGAGTTTTGATGTCATTTTAGGTATGGAATGGTTGTATTCTTATCAAGCGGTGATTGATTGTTACCGTCAGAGAGTTATGGTGTGCACTTCCGGGGGTGATCGTTTCTATTTTCTGGGGAACCGAGTTGATAGAGCCTTGTCGCCAGTTGTTGACCCTCGTAGTAGGAGCAAACTTAGTGGCCTCCTTACAACTCTCTTGGATAGTAAGAGTGACGGGGCTTGTGCTGAGTTACCAAGGGTAGTTTGTGAATACCCAAATGTCTTTTCAGAAGATCTTACTAGTTTACCACCTCACCGGGAGATTGAGTTCTCCATTGAATTAGTGCCTGGCACAGTACCGATTTCCATGTCACCGTATAGATTTGCACTCGCCGAATTGCATGAGTTGAAGATTCAACTCCAAGAACTTTTAGACAAGGGCTTCATTCGCCCTAGTACATCGCCTTGGGGAGCGTCGGCTCTCTTTGCGAAGAAGAAGGATGGGTCATTGCAGTTGTGTATTGATTACTGCAAGTTGAATAGAGTTACAGTTAAGAACAAGTATCCTCTACCCAGAATAGATGATTTGTTTGACCAACTTAGAGGGTCTCGTTGCTTCTCAAAAATAGATTTGAGGTCGAGGTACCATCAGTTGAGAGTCCAGGAGGAGGACATTTAGAAGACGACCTTTCGTACTCGTTATGGCCACTCTGAATTCCTTGTAATGCCTTTTGGGTTAACCAATGCACCGGCTTCCTTTATGGATTTGATGAACAGAATTTTTTGAAAATACTTGGACCGTTTTGTGGTCGTCTTTGTGGACGACATCTTGATTTATTCAACCTCTGAAGAGGAACACGAGACTCACTTGCGGATAGTGCTGGGTTTACTTAGTGAGCATCAATTGTATGCCAAATTTGAAAAATGCGAGTTTTGGTTAACAGAGGTGAAGTTTTTTAGGCATGTAGTGTCTAGAGAGGGAATGACTGTGGACTCCTCAAAGATAGATGCCGTACAGGATTGGGAACAACCCAAGAATGTTTTTGAAATCCGGAGTTTTTTGGGATTAGCGGGGTATTACCGACGTTTTGTAAGGGACTTCTCTAGACTAGCTACACCTTTGACTAGGTTGACTAGAAAAGGTATCAAATTTTTGTGGAGTGAGGCGTGTGAAAAGTCATTCTAAGAGCTTAAGACTAGATTGACTACTGCACCGGTTTTGATAATTCCGGAAAGGGGTTTAAATTACACTGTCTATTGTGATGCATCTGGGGATAGACTTGGTTGTGTCTTGATGCAAGAGGGAAAAGTTGTGGCTTACGGTTCACGACAATTGAAAACTCATGAGAAAAATTACCCCACCCATGCTCTAGAATTAGCAGTGGTGATTTTTGCTTTGAAAATTTGGGGGCATTACTTGTATGGTGAGAAGTTTGAGGTCTTCTCCGATCATAAGAGTCTAACGTATTTGTTTTCTCAAAAAGACTTGAATTTACGACAACGGAGGTGGATGGAATTTATGGAGGATTATGACTTTGAGTTACACTATCATCCGGGGAAGGCCAATATGGTAGCCGATGCTTTGAGTCGAAAGCCTGTGAGTAGTTTGGCAAGTGTGGCCATTCGGGAATGGGATATGCTAGATGTTATTGGCAAGTTTGATTTGCACTTGGGTGAGTCTGGAGAGAATGCTACCTTGTTTACTTTGAATGCTCAACCTACCTTGGTTAGTAAGGTCATAGAGGCACAACGAGGAGACCGTGATGTGGAATCAATCCGTGTTAAGATTTCCAATGAGAAAGAAGAGAAAGGTTTGAACGTTCACTTGTATCTGAGTGTACGTTATCTAGACCGTTTGTTTGTACCAGAATCTTGTAGAGAGGAAGTACTTCGGGAGTTCCATCACTCACGCCTTGCGGTACACCCGGGAGGCACTAAAATGTATCATGATCTTAGTCGTCAGTTTTGGTAGAGGGGTATGAAACGGGATGTCGCTTTATTTGTATCGAAGTGCCTTACTTGTCAACAAGTGAAGACCGAATACCAAAGACCAGCGGGTTTGTTACAACCCTTACCAATAGCCGAATGAAAATGGGAGCGTGTTACAATGGATTTTGTAGTTGGGCTTCCTAGAACACAACGAGGCAATGACGCCGTTTGGGTGATTGTTGATAGATTGACTAAGTCTACTCATTTCATTCCGATGTGCACCAGCGACTCAGTTGAACGCTTGGCAGAGTTGTACATTAGAGAGATAGTTCGACTTCATGGAGTCCCTGTGACTATTGTGTTGGATAGGGATCCTCGTTTTACTTCCTGGTTATGGCAAAGCCTTCAAGAGGCGTTGGGAACTAAATTGACTCTTAGCACCGCTTATCATCCTCAAACCGATGGACAGTCGGAACGTACCATTCAGATTTTGAAGGACATGCTTAGAGCTTGTGTCCTTGATTTTAAGGGGCCTTGGGAAAGGTACTTATCATTGATTGAGTTTACTTACAACAATAGTTACCAAGCTAGTATTGGGATGGCACCATTTGAGGCCTTGTATGGCCGACCTTGTAGATCACCGGTTTGTTGGGCCGAAGTGGGTAATGCGCCGTTGCTGGGTCCGGAAATTGTTAGAGAGACAACTGAGAAAGTTGTTCTCATTCGGAAGAGGTTAGCTACGACCCAAAGCCAACAAAAGAGTTACGCCGATAAGAGGAGACGACCTTTATCTTTTGAAGTTGGTGACCATGTGTTTCTAAAAATCTCACCAAGGCGGGGTTTGATGAGATTTGGTAAGAGTGGCAAATTATCTCCAAGGTTCATTGGGCCTTTTGAGATTTTAGAGCGAATTGGGAAAGTGGCATACCAGTTAGCTTTACCGCCACAACTTTCGGGAGTTCACAACGTATTTCATGTATCTATGCTTAGGAAGTATGAACCTGACTCTTCTCATGTTCTTGATTGGGTTGACTTGGAGGTAGATGAGGATGCCTCTTACAAAGAACGACCGGTTCAAATATTAGATACCCGGGAGCAAGTGCTACGGGGCAAAACTATACCGTTGGTAAAGGTGTCGTGGAGACACCATGGGGTTGAAAAAGCAACGTGAGAACGGGAGGCAGAAGTCCTCTTCAAATATCCGGATTTGTTTGAAAATGCTTAAGTTGCTTTTCTTTGTAATATTCTCTAGTGTTGAGGGAAACGTATTTAAAGTTGTTAACCACATGTTGATATGTGCGTTGTTGTTTTAAGCATAAGGTTGTTGAGAGTTGCCATTACTTTTTAGGAAATTTCATGTTTATGCGTATTTGGGAGGTTGTTGTTAATGATATAACCATGGTGGAAATTGTGGAATTTGGTTGAGAGTTAGTATTGTGATTTGAAAATGAAATAGCGTGGTTTTGATCGCTAGAAACCCCTTTGTTTGGGTAGTTTGATTTAAAATTTTGGGGATGAAATTCTTTAAGGGGGAAAGGTTGTAGCGATCCCGGTTTTGACCCTTCTTTCATGTTTTGCCACTTTGACTGGGCAAGTCGAGGATCGAACTGCCCGGTCAGCTCGAGGGGGTCCAGGGGGCAGCACCCCTTGGCAGGTCCAAGGGCAGTGCCCTGGCGAGGTCGAGGGGCAGTGCCCCCGAAGCAAAAATACAAAATGCATTCGAAGTTGCTTGTACGCTCAAGCAGTCATTTATGCGCTCGAGCGGAGAATGTTTGGTTCCAGAAGTTTGACTTCTCTGCAAAAGTACTGGGAAGGTGTATTCAATGCTCGAGCGAACCATGTTATATCCGTTCATGAATCTGATATTTCAAATCACTTTTGTATATCTCTCTCTAAAAACATTTCCTCTCCCTTCTCTCTACATTTCCCTACGCCAAATTGGATCAAAACCTTGATTTCTCAAGATCCAGTAGAGTTTTACCATAGGTTCTTCATCAAAGTTGGTTAACTTCTCGAGGGCTTCGTTGTGTGCAGTGAAGATCGAGTTTCGACACCGTTGGTTTTGGGGGTTTCATCTCATTTTTTCTTCAAAACTTGAGGTAGGGATTTTCTTAGAGTTATATATTTTTGCAAGATCTAGATGGTTTTCGAAATCATCCTTCGATAGCTTTAAAAATTGATTGTTGATTCAAGAAGTTGAGCGATTTTGAAAGTGGGTTTGTCTCTTGCTCTTTTAAAATGATCTTATGGGTTTTGATCTTCGTTAATTGAAGAAAAGATGATTTTGGAAAGTTTTGTTTTAAAAGATTTGAGTTGTATAGTTTTGGTGAGAAAACCTAGAATTTGGGGATTTTTTTTAAAGAGACTGAAAATCCATGAATGATATTGTTATATTTATTTTGTGTATGTTTGGAAAATTTCTTATTTATATTTATATAAATGATGAATTTCTAAGAATATGAGAATTGTTCATTTTGGAAATTATTGTTCAAAACATTGAAATAGTCTTGAAATGACTAATTGTTGAGGATACTTGAGAAGAAGGAATTGTGTTATTCCTTGGATGATGAATTGGAATAAAAGTATTTATATTCATCTTGTGTTATTGGCATATCAATTCATTTGATTACATTAAACTTTGAAAGTTGATTTGAAAACTTGCGTTGAGAAAAGAATGTTGAGAAACAAGTTTCCATGAATTGGTTTTTGTGTAAATACGGTGGTAAATCTTGACAGGTGGTGTAGATGAAATTGAATAGGTGTCGAGCCTTTCAGTTAATACTGGTAAAAATGACAGATTATCGGTGTCGAGCCTTCCAGTCAATGCTGGTAAAAATGACAAATTGGTAGTACTTGTATAGTCTACTTGCAGACACCGACCTAGGGATTACCAAAGTCGTATTTACTGCTCTTAAAATGAATTGTTAAGTTTTGAAGAATTGAAATTGCATGACATCATTAAACATGATGGTTTTCAAAGATGAAGATATGATTTTCTTTCAAAAGGGCATAGCATGGCATGTGCATTTCATCTCTTGAGACTTGTATAAAATGTATATACTTTGTTAAGGATTTCCTACTGGGCTTTATGCTCACCCTACGTGATTTTTGTGCAGGAAAAGATATGGTGATGCCGCCTAACTAAAAGCGAAGAAATATGTGTTGAAAGTACAAGACTCTCATTTTGCTGTGACTCTGTGTGTAAGCTAAGGGCTGTATGTATGTGAATTTGAATAACTATTTTGTGTAACCAGGCTCAAGCCTTGGAAACTTGTAAACCCTTAGGATTATTTATTTGTTTATTTACTTGTTGTTGGATTAATGTATTGTTGCATGAAGAACTATTGTATCATATAATGTAAGTTTGGAGATTTATATTCGGTTTTCCTTGAAAGAGCCATGATTGTTGTATTATCATTTGGGCTACAAATTTGGGGTGTTACAAGAAAAACCTTCTGGTTGTTCCATGTAAATTTCTTCATTTAACTCACCATTCAAGAAAACGGTTTTCACATCCATTTGATGAATTTCTAGATTGTATAGAGATACAATGGCAATTAGCATTCTAATGGATGCTATTCTAGTAACCGGTGAGTATGTGTCAAAGTAATCAAGACTTTCTTTTTGTCTAAAACCTTTGATTACAAGTTTTGCCTTGTATTTGTCAATTGATCCATCCGCTTTCATTTTTCTTTTGAGAATCCGCTTGTACCCAAGAGGTTTACAACCTGGTGGTAAGTCCACTAATTCCCAAGTGTGATTTTGCAAGATGGATTCAACTTCACTATTGACAACTTCTTTCCATAAAGCAGCCTCAGGACTGGACATAGCTTCTTGAAAAGTTAAGGCTCATTTTCTAACAAAAAAGTTAGAAAATCTAGACCAAAAGATTTTGAGGTTCTAGAATGTTTATTACACCTAAGTTCATTTTCCTCATTTTGATTTATCTCTTGTTCTTGATCTTGATCATGTTCTTGATCCTGACTAGTAATAGCATCATGAGATCTTTTGTTAGTACTAGTCTCTTGTCCAGTTTTATTCGAAAACACATGTTCAAAGAAAGATGCATTCCGAGATTCAATAATAGTATTTACATGCATTTCGGAATGTTCTGATTTATGAATAAAAAACCGATATGCACTACTATTCTTGGCATAACCAATGAAAATGCAATCAATGGTTTTAGAACCTATCTTAGTCTTTTTAGGACTAGGAATAGCCGTTTTAGCCAAACACCCCCACACTTTTAAGTATTTGTAGGATGGTACTCTCTCATGCCACATTTCATAAGGTGTTTGATTCACTTTCTTTCGAGGTACTTTCTTTAAAATATAATTAGCAGAAAGTATTGTTTCCCCCCACAAGTTCTAAGATAAACCAAAACTTATTAACATGGCATTCATCATTTCTTTTAAAGTCCTTTTTTTTTTTTCTTCAACAATTCCATTTTGCTGAGGTAAGGAGCGGTGGTTTAATGAATTATTCCATGTTCTTTACAAAATTCACCAAAAGGTGATTCATATTCACCACCTCTATCACTTCTAAGTTTCTTAATTTTCTTACTAAGTTGATTTTCAACTTCATTCTTATATTGAATGAAAATTTCCAAAGCTTCATTCTTGGTTTGAATTAAATAAACATAAGTATATCTAGTATAGTCATCTATGAAAGTGATAAAATATTTTTTCCCACCTCTTATTTGAATTGATTTAAAATCACAAATGTCACTATGAATTAATTCAAGTGGTTCCGTACTTATTTCAATTGAATGAAAAGGAGTTTTACATAATTTTGCCTCAACGCAAATTTCACATTTATAATTTAAATCAATGTCAAATTTTGGTAAACATTCCATATTAATTAATCTACGTAAAGATCCATAATTAACATGCCCTAGTTTACCATGCCATAAATTTAAAGATTTAAGAAAGTAAGAAGAAGATGTATTTTTATTAATAACTGAGGGTACAACGGTCATTACATTCATCTTGAAAAGGCCATTAGACGTGTAATATTTTCCTACATACATCGCATTCTTAGTAAGTACAAATTTATCACTCTCAAACACTAGCCTAAACCCATTCTTACTCAACAAAGATCCGGAAACCAGATTCTTGCGAATGTCCGGTATATGCAGCACATTGTTGAAGGTGAGTTCCTTTCCAGATATCATTTTCAGAACAATCTTCCCTTGTCCTTCAACTTTGGAAGTTGAGGAGTTGCCCATAAAAAGTTGTTCACCGTTGTCTACTGTAGAATAAGATGTGAACATCTTTTTGTCGGCACAAATGTAGCGAGTAGCACCAGTGTCCACCCACCATTCTTTAGGATTTCCGACAAGATTTGCCTCGGAAATAACTGCAGAAAGATTGATGTCATCTACATCATTGGAAATATTGTCCACTTCGGTCATATGGGCTTGAGTAGGCTTCTTGCTTGTTCTTCTTTTTCTTTTGTTTTTGCTTTTGCTACAGCAATCTTTGGTCTGATGTCCCTCTTTGTCACAGATGTAACACTTGCCATTAAACTTGTACTTTTTAATTTCCCTTCCTTGAGAGCCTTGTGATGAACTTTCTCCAGAAAACTTCCGTTTCTTTGCTTTTGGAGCATGTTCCACCGCATTTGCCTTAGACTCTATAAGATGCTTACCAGCCCGCTTTTCAGAATTGCGGTTGTCCTCCTCAATCCTCAAATGCACAATTAATTCTTCTAAAGACATTTCTTTGCGCTTGTGTTTGAGGTAGCTTTTAAATTCCTTCCAGCCTTGTGGTAATTTCTCAATTAAGGCTGCAACTTGGAAGGATTCACTGAGAGACATGCCTTCAGCGTGAATGTCATGCAGAATGAGTTGGAGATCTTGAACTTGGCTGATCACAGTCTTAGAATTAACCATCACAAAGTCTAGGAATTTGCCAACTATAAATTTCTTTGAGCCGGCATCTTCCGTTTTGTACTTTTTCTCCAAAAACTCCCAAAGTTTCTTTGCTGTCTTGATAGGACTGTAGACGTTGTATAATGTGTTGTCAAGTCCGTTCAAGATATAGTTCCGGCAAAGGAAATCAGCATGTTTCCAGGCATCAACCGCAATAACCACTTGCCGGTCAATTTCATCCTTGTTCAGAATAGGAGCATTCTCACGGAGAAAACGAGCCAAGTTCAGAGTTGTAAGATAGGACAACATTTTCTGTTGCCATCTTTTAAAATCAGTTCCTGAGAACTTCTCTGGCTTCTCACTATGATTGACTGGCACAGTCACAACAAGAGAGGTTGGAGCAATTGCAGCCACCACACTAGTACTTGTTTGGGCATTAGTTTGATCAATTTCAGTAGCCATGAATTTTAAGTTATAAAACAAAATTATAATTAGAATCTTATACTACACAAAAAATTTAAACCAATACCACAAAATTAGATTCTAAAAAAAAAAAAAAAAAAAAAAAAAAAAAAAAAAAATTAACTTTTATTTTTTCAATTAATTTGGAAATAAAATAAAATTTTATTTAACCAAATTAATTCCATACAGAAAATTAAATTTCTGTAACACTTCAATAATTAAAACACTGAAACAGGATTTTAATTAATGAACACTTTAGAAAATAATTTCTGAAAACCAAAATTAATTTCTGACAAAATTTCACAAATAAATATTTTGAATTGTTAATGACACTAGTATATTACTACTAGTTGTCAAAGAAAATAGACAGCATATTACTACTATCTGTCAAACAGTATATTACTACCATTTGTTTTTCCAACCAGAATATTATTTTGTAAAACTACAGAAAATAATTTCTGTAAGAAGAAAAAAGAGAAAAGGAAACAAACAAAAAATTATGTAAACAGAATAATTCAAATCTGTCTTAAGATTGTTGGAACAATCTTCTGTGTACAATACATAAATTGAAACTAAATCAAACAAATAAAATAAATAACGTACCGAAATTATTTTGCCGAACCGAAGAATAATAAAAAGATCAAGTCAAGTGTGTGACACTCTGTCCTTAAGACAGATTCGCCTCGCTACGGTGCTTACGGACTGATGGCGTCTATCTTCTAGGATACAATGATCTTCACAAATTTATAGTAGCACTCCAAACAAATTTGTCTGACGAACTAGAATCTGTGTTTTATACTCTCTAAATTTTTTCCTAGAAAATATATGAAGAATATATCATGCAAGAGAGCAAAAGTAGAAGGTAAATAAAGATTTTCGGATTACCAAAATGCTGGAACAAATCTGGTTTATATAGACCTGAACAGGTGTAAAATTCAAACTAAACAGGTGGGTTTTTTAATTGAACAGGTATTGTTTGAATTTCAACAGATCTACTGGACAGTTTGATTTGTTTGAACTGTACATATTCAAATTTGTTAACTGTAGCAGTTTCTGGCAATTATAAAACTGTAAAACAATTTGAATCTGTTTAGGAATTTCGGACAGAAGGTGGTAAAAATTGGACAGAAAATTAATTTCAATTTTGGCACAAAATTAGAATTTAATTTCATTAAGAATTTCTAGAAAAAATTCAAGTAAATTTTGAACCGACCTGACCCACACCCGCGCCCGGTCAGACGGACAGCGGCGGTGGTACGCATGTGTAGTGGTTTGAGCCAAGGTTCCATTTGTCCATAACTCCTCATTTCTACAAACTTGGGGTGCCCTTTGAGGCCTAGCCCAAGTGTTTCCACCTTAAACTTATATACACACATAAGTTCTCTTCAAGTTTCAACGTGGGACAAGCCTTTCGAGGAAACCCACATTTAATTCTTTAAATGTTCAATTCCACGAACCCAAAAATAACGTCAACTTCCCATTCACTGATAAATGGTTTTGACGAACCGTTTTCACCGTGTGACTTACCATGTGGCAAGGAACATGTCACCTCTTCGGACGCACCCCAAAAGATGTTTTGGGCCCACTCAATTTTGAGCTCAAAGTTAGCCCAAATTAAGCCTTATAAAACCAAATTTTCCAACATTTCTAGTAACCACAATTCCATAAAAAGAGAGGAGTATAACAATAAAAGTTTAGGCGAGGTTCATAGTTTTGATATTGTTCTTAGCTCATAGGAGATTAGCTTTGAAAGGGTAAGTTTCTTGAAAAAAAATGGTAAAAAATAATAAAATATGTTTGTCATTTTTTCGAGATTGAACTCCCGAACATATGATCGAAATTCGAGAACATATGCCTGAACATTGTTTATTTGTTTGGGAACCAGTAACCGAATATATTATTTGTTCGGAATGTAGGTCCAAACATGAAAATTTCTTAACCTATTGAACGATCAAAATTGTTAACACTTACAGAAGGTTTCATTTTTCTAAGTTCGGGAACACAAGCCTGAACATGAAAATTTCTTAACACATTGAATGGTCAAAATTTTTAACACTTGCAGAAGTTACCGGAAGTAGCCAAAATCCATTATTCAAAAGTTATTCATTCATCGCTTAGCTTTGATAATATTGCTGTGTAGTTCTCTACTGAACTCATAATTTTATAATATCTACCAACAAAACCAATTATTATGATTTTTTTCCTACAAGAAAATAAATTATTACAAGAAAACTGAGAAATTATGTATATATATAGAGAGAGAAAGAGAGAGAGAGAGAGCATACCAACTCTGACAATGGTGGATGAGACAATAGATAGATGTAATCACATTGGCTCTTCTTCTTCTTTGTGGGTTTTGTTATGTGTTTTTGAAAGATGGGTTTTTTTGGGGTTATGGGGGTGTGGGGAGTGTGCATTCAATAGGTGAAATGTTTTCACAAGGATAATTTTGGTATTATTTGAGGGGGAGAAAGAAATTTTGAAAGTTTTAAAATTTATAAGTGGAGGCCCGAAGAAATAGGGAATCCAAAATAATTCATGGGATGCTAATATCACAACTCTTTTTGATATACGAGAGAGGAAGCTTTTTTTATTATCACAAGTAGCTTTTCATCGACATTGCATAGTTGGTGTTTAGGAGTGGTTAATCCATCTTTGAACCTATATTTGAATTCTTTTTTAACAAAAAAAAAAAAAAAAAAATGATATATGAGAAATTTTGTACATGAATTACACTCTTTTGATATAATTTTATCTTACTTATAGTAAAATAAAATAATTAATAATGTCTGTATAAAGAGTCAAAATTGTTAACTAGAAGCTCTAAACAAACTAGAATTTACAAAGGTAAATTACACTTGCACTTAAATTTTTCTTCGATTTTCTCGTCTTTTAATTGAAATAATTAAGTCCTTGGATACCTATTTCAATGCGGTTTTCTCATTATTTACCGTTAAAAATTGGACATAAAATGCTCACATGAGAGGGGACGTGAGCATGTCTTAGGAACATCATGTTTAAAGCTTGTTGAGTTTGAGGAAGAATTATTTTTACATTTATCTTTTATTTTCTTTTCTCTTCAGGAGTTTCTATTCAAATTCAAGATCTAAATATGGCCTAAAGAGAATGAAAAAAATTCTAAGGTAAGTTACACTCTTCACCCTTAAATTTTTATTAAAATTCTACTTTATTACCTTTTTTTTTTTTTTTCAAATTTCATTTAAATTTTAAACGGTAAAATGACGGAAAAAATCACAAAACCTAATTGTCTTAATGAGAAGATGGGAAATCAGAATAAAATGTTTACATCAATTCTTAGATTTATTATTTATTTATTTTTAAGATAGCAACATCAATTCTTAGTTAGAGCCTTATTTTTTCAATTGTAACAGTTAATTTTTGCATTTTTGATCACATTGCAATTTAGCCCTTTAGTTAATTTGGTGATAACTTGCCTAACAAAAATTGACATGTGACCCTCACATAAGGTATTTTTTAGGGGGGGAAGTAATTTTTTTTCATTTTCTTCAATATTTTCCCTGTAATTTTTTTTCCTCTATTATATTTTCTAAAACCATCACCACTAACCAATCTTTCCAGACTCTCGCTCACCATTCTTGCTCAATTCCCATCCATTTCCCACTATATGTGGTGGGCAAAGGGTGGGAACAGTTGGGGAAGAGTGGGTGAGGAAAGAATGGGTGGTGGAAAAGGGGTAGACAGCTGCAAAGGAAAGGGTAGCGAATACAACAAAATGGTTAGGAAGTAGTAGGAAAGGGGCGGTAATCGGTAGTGGTAAGTTCAGAAAAACATAGTAGAGAGAAAAATTACAAATAAAAAAAAAAAATAGTGATGAAGGAAAATAGGGGAAATAATACATTTTTAGCCCTTAAAAATGTCTCATGTAATAGACATGGTAATTTTCGTTAAACAATTAATATCAAATTACAGGACTAAATTACAATGACTGAAAATGCAAAAATTGTTACAATTAAAAAATAAATAAACAAACAAAATAGGATTTGAAATAAAATAAACAGGTGCAAAGTGTAATTTATCCAATTTACAAAGGAAAAATTATACACAACTCATTTATCTAAAGCCATAAAAGATGAGTAAAATTCTAGGGATCCAGACTTACTTAAATTTATATAATTTAAAATTTATGTGTAAAATAAATCTAAATCACAAGATAAAAATTTTAAATAATTTTTGAATTGATAAAAATAAATTCATGGTATTACTATAAAGTGGGCTACTGGAAAATCCAGTGGCAAATGAGTACGTTTGGCAATAGTACGTTTGAGCAGCCATGGCATACTTATCTACTCCCTTTATAGGGTCTCTAGTTTATTAGTGGATCAGATTAAGGGTAGGTTTGAAAATAGGCTAATTTAACAATAAAGTCGCTAAAAATGTTACAAAATCTTACACAAAAATTATATAAATTTTTTCTCATTATCTCAACTTTTTACACTTTTACTATTAAAAAAAATAAAAATAAAATAAAATAAAATTCATTCCTAAATACTTCATTTTTTTTTTTCACCTCAGATTGTCAAAAACCCACTTGTTTATATATTATTATAACACTCCCGCTAAGTAGCTCGAATAACTTGTGACTCAAATAGCTCGAGATGCCAAAATGACGTTTTGACACCCTTTTTTTTTTTCCTTCTTCCTTTCCGACTTTTCTATCTGTTTTCTCTCTAAAATAGAAAGAAGAAGGAGAAAAAAAGAAGAGGAAGAAGATGGAAGGAGAAAAGGAAAGAGAGAAGAGGGAGGGAGGACAGAGAGAGAGAGAAGATGGGGAATCACCGTCGCCCATCGCCATCACCGTCGCAAACCCTCCACCCACCGACGTCGCCATCACCGTCGCAAACACCTCCACCCACCAACGCCGCCATCACCGTCGCCCATCATGACCCTCCTTTGTGTGTGTACACAGATCTGTGTATATCTCTCTCTCTCTCTGCTCTCCCCTCTCTTCTTTTCTTCTTCTTCTCTCTTTCTCCCTCTTCTCTTTGTTCCCCCTCTCTTTCTTCTCTCGCCTTTCTGTTTCAGAGAGAAAAGAATGGAAAAAAAAGAGACCAAAACGACGTCGTTTTGGCATTCGGGTCACTTGAGCCTCCAAAATTTGAAGCTACGAAACAATTTTCTTATTATAAATAGAACAGATAGAATTCCAAGGGTTTAATTTGGGACCATACAATAGATTTTGTCTTTATCTAAAGGTCACAGTCCAAACGAATCCTAAATTTGAAAGTTAGGATTAAGGCTTTCCAAAATCAAATCTATTAAACCCTTGAATCTTAATTTGTTGTGTAAAAACTGGCACATTCCCTTTTGTTCTTATCATTACTAGTCTTGTTTTCCTGTTTTTTTTGTTTATTTTCTAATTAGGAAGGTAATACCCTTTTTGATACCTGTACTTTTTTCTTTTCTAATAAAATTCTCACTAATCACAACCAAACAAAAACAAAAACAAAAACAAAACAAAAAAAAAATGAATTAACGAAATCCTGTTCCATATCCCAGCCCCCCAAAAAAAAACACTCATCCAGATTCTAATATATCAAGTATAGAAGCCAGTGTAACTGAAAATTTGAATAAACCCTATAAAATTCATAAATTTGGTAGTGAATACAGTAACCAAACATATAGTTTGCTACATACCCATTGTAACCAATTGGATCCATAGTATCGAATTAAAGGGTACGCCCTCTTTTTCTTTCTCGTTCAAGCTATGTTTGGATCTTGAATTTGTATAGTGATTTGCAGGAGGAGAGGAGAGGAAAGGAAAAGAAGTAAAAACTAAAACTCTCTCTTCTACTTTTCTTTCTTTCTTTTTTTTTTTTTTTCTTTTCCTTTTTTTTTTTTTTTTGTTCCCTTTTTCTATCTACAAATCCCCCATAAATTCAAGACCCAAACACAATCTTAAACGTTGGCCATACCCAACGAGCATGCATATGCATATATATATATATATGCACAGGTAAAGGGGACATGCAGAAGTTCAAATTTTTCACACAGAACTCGTACATAATAAATTAAACAGCCAACTTGATGTGACAAATCCAAATAACAAAAGCAGTGGCAACCAACATAATGACATGACATAAAATTGTCAAAAGCCATATATGGAAAATCTATGTCTAACCAGCAGAGCATATACATATGTTGAGACCTGCAGCTGCTGCAGGCTTCCCAAATGCTTTCCACTTTCCAATGAATGGAGTGATGTATCTCTAAGCATTTTTCTTCCATTCCATAGTTCACTCCACTTCTCTCTATTCAAGCACAGCTAGAAAATTTAAAAAGGAGAGGACAACATGAGTAACAAAACACAACTTCGAGGTTATCAACCAAACCCCTTGTAAACTGTAGCCTCCTGCTTCATAATCCAAAACATGAGGCAGTGGGAGAGGGAATGAGAGTATAGAGTTGAAATTCAAGTTTCAAAATCAGGTGAGATAGTGATACCTAGAAATGTTATCAAATATTTAAATGTTTAATCCAACGTAAGATCATCAAAGAAAAGAACCCATTGTTACAGGAAGTTAAAGCACAGAAAAGAGAATGCTGGGACCCCAGGGCCGTGCATACCTAATTATTAATTGTCATAGAAGCGGGAACGTCGTCTCCGAGAACTGTGAAATACAGAAAGAGTTTCCATAAATTACAAGATAAATGAAAGAACCAACAGATGTAATATTAGATTGGCAAAATTTTTTTTTTTGGGATAAATATATAAGATTGGCAAATTATAGGAGCCAACTAAACAAAACTCTAGTTATACATGCATGCCTGTATGCCTATATTCATAATGCGGACATGGCAAGGTCTCAGCAGTGCACCATTCAACTATATAATCGATCCACTCAGAAAACCAAACCTATCATCATTAAAAAATCCTTTCACTAGTATGGAAAACAAATTACTTCTCACCATCCCAGGGAAGATGAGACTCAAGTAGTTTGAAAAAAGTAAGAGGGAGGGTGGGGGAAGAAAAGTCATCCTTAGATTTGACAATAAGTAATACAATTTGACCAAGTTGTTTGTATCCTTCAGTTTATAGAAGCATTTATCTAAGAAAATTCCAATTAATGTTCTGAGAGTCACTAACCAAATCAATTTAGTCGATTCTTCTGGTAGTAGTCTTTGTAGTTTACCCCCGTGTCAATTTGGTCCCTCTAGGTCCAACTGTAACAATCTGTTGGGATTTTAAATGAAAAATGGCCACATGCTCCTCACGGTGGCAAAATGGATAAAAATTATTTACATTGGTGGTTCTTATGATTTGCCCTTTATGTCAATTTGGTCCTTGTAGCTTAATTTTGTGTTTTGCCTAAAAATTTTGCAATTTGTGTTCAATTGGTCCAAACTGAAAAAGGTTTGAAAGATTTTCTTTTATATATAGAAAATAGCACATGCGACTCATGCATCCAATCTAGAAGAACATAGCATAGATAATAGGTGTAGACATTTTGTAGTTGGCAATCCCATTGGACAATACTCCATTCAATTGTAATTGCATTTGTTCTTTTGTTTTTGTGAGAATGAGAGTGTTTTAGATGCGAATCCAAGCCAGTCTGTGCTCAAGCAGAGATATGTGTGCTCAAGTGGAGAAAATTGTAGTTGTGCTTACCGTTGTCGCAATCAACCAGACTAAGAGAAGGACGTTAATCAGTAGTGGGTCTATGCGAACAAAATGTATTCATTTCTCAATCATGTTCCTCTAGAATGGGTGCATGTGATCTACATGTACTAATTTTCTACATAAAAGTTTAACAAATTTTATTTGGGGTTAACTAAACAAAAATTACAAAATCTAAGGGGCAAATTTCTTCCAGTCAAAACTATACAAAGTACAAGGGCCATTACTGTAATTAATATATGATCATTTTCCGATTTTGTCTATTCATTCAGAGGAACACAAGGCCATTTTCCATCAAATATTTCAATTGGACAATTTTAACACAAAATGCAAAATTAGATGGTAAAATTATTATAATTGGAACTACGGGGACTAAATTGACAAGTTGACTTTCTGCCTAAAATTCACAAAATTGTCATTTTCCTAGGTTTAAAATTTATAATACACATACATGACCGCATCTTACAGTGAAGCTTGAATCATAGGGTTATTGTGCCAAAATATGGCTAATGCACTGTTAGAACAACATTGCTAAATTTTTGCATTTTTGGCACTTTAAACATTGCCAAAAATAGCTTTGGCTATCCATTTTGACAATTTAGCATTGTAGATGCTCTAAATATTAGGGTTTTGCATTGTAATATTCAACTTTGGATTAATAATATTGAGTACTAAGATTGTAGTCCTCGTGTTTCTCCTCTCTCCCTTATCTCCTCTTCCCCTACAGTGTTCTATATAAATTCAGTATCAAAGAAAACATCAATCCATTATTTATCACAAATCAAACCACTGTAACCATAGTCACAATGTTTACATTTCAACCAGACTCCGAAACCAACACCGTCTACAACTATTGTCGTCTATTATCACATCATCTTCAAACCAATGACGATCGTGTCATCACAAGTGACCATTATCGACAAAGCCTCTTACCATCATGAAGCCCTCTCGCCAACACAACACTCTTTGCCACAATCTTTCCCCCCAACGTGATCCTCCTAGTCATGATCTTCTCACCGACAAGATCCTCTAAGTCGCAATCCCTCACAGTCGCACACAAGTCACCATCAATCAGACGCTTCACTGGAGTAGGCGACTACGACCTTGCATCGCTACTCATCGCACCACCATCGGCACTGCCCTGTGCCTCCAGTCACCTCCGTCTTTGTTGATGCTCATCTACCCCTTCCCTCATTGCCATCGTCGAGACCTCAGGCTTGTGAATAGACATCATGAGGAAGCAAAATCTAACAAGTAGAGATCTTGATTCATTTTGGTCTCTTACCCGACCAACAAACAAACCCTAAAATCGATCCATTTCTTTTAACCCGTAAACCCAAAACCCAAACTAAGATCACGTTCTTTTAAGTGGACCAAGCCCAATACAAAACCAAGCCCCAACCCATTTATAAACCCTGCCCAATCCAATTTCAAATACCAAATCCAAGCCTAGCCCAACAATGCTTTTAAAAATAAAAATAAAAATAAACAATCCACAACCCAAACCACCAAATCTTTGTTTCAACCCACCAATCTAGTCCAAAAAACAAAGTAGTGGCCAAAAATAAAGTAAAATAAATCTGACCCCTATTTATTCCTTTTGTTTTGTCAACATGATGACCAACTCTGACTTGAATTCAAAGTTTGAAGTGCTTACTTGACACAATGGAATAGTGAGGAAAACTAGATATCGTTCTAACAAACGAAAGTGGCTAGATCTCATTCTAGCAAATGTGCTCTTGAATCTACCAGAAAGAAATAAACACCTTGAATCCACAAGGAATATAAGAGAAACTGCCTAAAAATATTATTGATTGGATTATTAACTCCTTAGACTTACATAGGTATTTTCAATAAATGAACTCTTGGAGACCAAGCAATCTAAAATTAGGAAACAATAAATCTTGAAAAGCAAGTTACCGAAAAATTAGGAAAACAAAATCAAAGCAAATATAAAAACTCTTAAATAGAAATTCCTAAAATTTAAGAAACCTGATCAAATATATAAATTTCTAAATCTTGTCCTATATTAGACTCTCTCTCTTAAAGAACTCGCCCTCGCGTTTCCATGGATTGAAACAACTTCATACGCTTGAGTTTGTTTGCATCCACCTTGTACTTAAGATTAATCTTTTCTCGTACTTGACTTTGAAAGAGTGTAACTCTTCTTGGGACGCTTGCTGAATGCACAAGTCACCCAAGGGTACTTGGCTTCCATCTATAAGCATCTGCCCCATAAGCAATTTTGGCAACTCCCTCAAAACCCTTCTCTTCATTCTTAGTCTGATCAAGGGTGTAGTTAGTAACTTCAATAGAACAAGGCAAACAAATAAGAGCATTGTTAAGGAGTGGTTGCATTCCTTTGTTTTCAAATCCCATGAATACAAGAACAAACTCACGTGCTATGATAGCTCTCCAATTCACCGCCGTAATTAAGACATCAATTGGTGACTGATTTGGAATATATAATTTGATATCATCTTGCAATTTGACAATTTCTTTGTTTGACGGATCTTCACTAATTTTTTGAGACACAATGCTTGACAGAAAAAAAAAATATCATATAGGCCCAATGCTTAGTTTGGTTTGGTTAGTCACCCACACCAACTCCATCCTTCACCCTCCTGATCCACCAATAAGACACACAACAAACCCACTCCTCTTCAATTACTTAGATAAGCAAGTAATTAAAATGTCATCACCTCATATGTCGTCTAATTTTTCCAACCTAAGTATAAAAGGACACCACAGTGCACGATTCCCAATTTCCCACTAATGCGGGGTTTGGGGAGGACAACACGTACACTGAAAAAAATTAATTAAAGAAGTCCTTAAAATATATTTCAACATCGTAAAGTAAATGATCTATCAGGATGTAATTAGATTTGGTCAAGTTTATAAGTCTACCTAAAACCAAAGTTTTTTTTTATTAGTTGCATCCAGGGTACCAAAAGTAAACCTATACAGCACAAGGCAAAGGGCTACCCAAGCCTTTCATTCAAGCATACTCATAAGATGGTAATATTACAGTTTACAAACAATAATATCTAGTCTCTATATGTACAGGCCAAAGATTGTAATTCATTGTAAAAGTCAATGGAGAAACAATTTTATATAATAAAAAAATTAAGTAATATGGACTAAATAATACCTAGAAAGTGTAAATGCTGCAGATTCATTAATCCATGTTCTTTGCTATTATACTGTAACATGTAAAGCTAACATATTGAGAATCCAAGAGAGGAATGGCTCAATTTTTCCTGACCTAATTTCTGAATTTGTAGCACAAAAGCATATAAATATTCTAAAACCTAGAAAAACAAAAAGACAATAAATCGTAGACATGAACCTTATCCATTGAGAGGAAAATAAAATAAAGTCACCAAGATACGAAACTATGAAAACCAACCCTATAACTTGGTTCTACACAACATGAAAAGTCAGAAATACAAACAAGCTATTACTGACCTGAGATTACCAGATCTCCGCCTTGAATGGTCACTTGTACTCACAAACTCATCATCAGTCTCATCAACTCTGTACTCTGCAAATTCTACTGATGTGACAGAACCCTCATCAGAATTAGATGTTTCATAACTCAAATTGCGACTTCCTCTTCTCGAATCACTGGCTCTTGACCTTCTTCTGTTTCTAGAAGTCCTAAAGTTATCAAACACCTGATATAAGATACATGATGTCCACCAGTTGCCTTCATCACCAGGGAAGTCCTCAAACTCATCAGCCGTATCATTGTCTGCATATTCGATCACATAATCTCCCAAAACCACACCACGTGGAACTTCTGATTGGATAGTGCTTAAAACGTCTATTATCTCAGAGGATTGCTGGAAGTTCTCCCAATCAAGCTGCCGAGCAGGATCAATTTTTGAAGGGCACGCGTGAGGGTGTTCTAGTTGAGCATGCTCCCGAAGTTCCAAGTAGGAGCCCATAAATGCACATTGATTCTCTTCACAATAACGTTTCTTCTCATTCAAATGTAAACGGACATTCTCAACGACAACCCACCCTGTGACTTCTCCCCTACATAAAGGACAAGATGGCTTGTCACTGGATTCTGACAATATTGGATGGATGTTTTCTAGGGAAGTAGCATCCAATGGTGAAGGTGCTTGTGAACCAGATGGCATCCCATATGCAGTTTTGAATCGATCCAGACAATTTGAATGCAAATGATCTGTATCACACACGAAAGGTCGGCATCCTTTCTCATAAGATGAGCACTGGAGGAGAACACCATTGTGAGGGAAATCCAAGCATATGGGACAAATTACATCTTCTGAGTTGTTGAGCAGAACCTCCTCCATTCGGAAGTGTAGGGCCCTTTTTTTTGTTTTTTCTTTGATAGGTAGGGAGCCCTTTCCTATAAATTCAGACCATGAAGAAACCTTCTATACTAACAGTCCAAAAGCATGCAACATACACTTTCCTCTTGTATTACAAATAATATCAAAGTGGCTTCAACTATGCACGATGAATAAAAAACCAAGTTCACAAAGTATATCCGTCAGAACTTGATAGAAGAAATGCTCGAATTAGCATGGCAGACTGTCCACACACATGGTAAAGAAGAATCATCAATAGGAATCAAGTGCAGTATAAACAAGGTAAGGTTGAGGAATCAAATAAATTTTACATTTTCATTAAACTTGTTATGTGGACCTGGTACAGTATAAAAGAAACACATTAAAAACTTCAGTCAAATTCATTAAAAAGCTTCAAATTTTCAACCAAAAAAAAAAAAGAAAAGAAAAAAAAAAATCACATCAGAGGTGTTACCAATGAAGAATGACAAGTCAATTTTCTTTAACCATTAAATTAGTAAATAGCCAATACCCCAAATTTTCTAGAATTTCCCCTCCATGGAAATGAACAAACAGTATACTTCATATAGAAGCCTGTTTTCTGAAGCCTTTGTAAACAAAAAAGCATTGTAACAGCAAAGACAATAAGCGACTATCAAACTAATACTATTAATTATAAGTGTACACACCTTGGTTTCTTTCGAGTTTAGAACTCAACTAAATCAATGAACTTTATCTACAACATAATTTACATATTTGAATTTTAAATACTTCAAGCACAATAAAGCTATAATATCACCTCAACCCTTGACCAACTATAGGCCAACCAAAGATTACATGTGTTGCCTTTGTTAAACTTGAGATAAAAAATCTGATTCTCTTTCCTTTCTTGGTTTCAGCAACCAGAAAAATCAACGGTATATTGGTATTTAGATGAGAGAGCAGATATATTTCTGCTCCAACACCACAAATATGTTTTACCCTCATTTTTTTTTTTGGTTATCCATGTTAGTTTTGCAAAGAATAGTAGACTTCTATCATTAATGTTACTATTAAATACAAAAGGAGTCGTTACCATCTCAAATTAAGAGCAGTTGAAGACGAGGATAGAATGATGAAACATATACAGGAGTGGAAGGAATCTCTATTGAGTCTTGCCAACTGTGAAGTCCTACTAAAATCAATGCTTTTAGCTTTGCTAAACTACGTAGTGTCATGTTTCAAGCTCCAAACTACATTAACAAAGAAGCGGAGTGCTACAATTGCAAGTTTCTGGTGGGGGCTAAAACGGAGGAGAGAAAGATTCACTGACTCAATTGGAGGAAGCCGAGTAAATGCAAGGGAGCTGGTGGCATGTGATTCAACGATTTGCAGGCTTTCAATCAGCACTGGTGGCTAAACAAAGTTGGAAGCTAGTGTCAGAAGAGTCATCTTTGCTTAAAGGGTTGTTTAAAGGTAAATATTTTCCGAACTCCTCATTTTGGCAAGAAAAAGCTGGAAGTTAGAGTTCTTGGGCATGGTGCAGTATGATTTGGGCTACGGACCTCCTTCAGAAGGGCTGCCGTTAGAGCTTGTGAAATGGGATGAACATTCGACTGTGGTTAGATCCATTGCTTCCCCATAAGTCTACCTTCAGGATTATTTCCCAACCACCCCCTTATTGTCCAGTACATATGGTTGCAGATCTCATTGATGTTAATATTAATACACATGGGTGGAAGGTGGAGATAATTCGAGGACTCTTTGTGGATGAGCATGCACAACTGATCCTTTCCTTACCAATCAGTATCTCCAACAAAATGAATTGAAGGGTTGGGCACCATAGGCAGGATGGATCTTATACGGTTAGCTCTGGACACTGTTTGGCTAAGGAAGATTTAGAACAATCAACCACTAGGACCGTAGGTGAGACCCACTTGAAGGAGTCAAATACCTAAGTATCGAAGATCCTGTGGGGGCTTCGAGTTCAACCTAAAATTAAGCTTTTCTTCTGGAAGGCTATGCATGACATCTTATCTACAATAGTGAACCTCAATAAAAAAAACATGTTAACCTGTGGTATGTCCTATAGATGTGGAGATGCTTTTGAGAAGGTTTTCCATTTGCTATGGCATTGAAGCTTATAAGGTGTGGTTGTTATCTCCTTTCCAATTGAGAAACGAGGTCTTTAATGATAATATAGTCGATTCAATGGGGGTTGCATCATCAAAGGTAGCTCTGGTTGTGGCCATGACGTGCAAGATGTCCTGAGCATGGCAATGTATATTTGTTGGTGAATTTGGAAAGCATGGAATTGTTCGCACTTCAATCAAAAGTGGTGGAAGGCAGACTACATTTGTCGGCAAAGAGATTGTAGGTGGCACTTAGGCAAGGAGTTCGCATGATTCATAGCAAGATTCAACTCAACAAGTGGTAATGGGTAGCACCTCCCTAGGGGATTGCTAAAATCAATGTTGATGCTAGTTTCAATAGCAAAGAGCTAGAAAGCACGGATACGGGATACGGATACGATACGACACGATACGGATACGGCAATACAGCAAAACCTAAAAAAATAGGATACGGGTACGGCTAGGATACGTTTGTAAAAAATAAAAAATAAAAAATTAATAGCAGTAAGTTACACATAAGCTCAAGAATGTTAAGAAACCACAGTAACTTTATGATGCAAAATACTAATCTTTAAGAATTAGGTATTAATTTAAGGCAGTAGCTAGTTTAGTTTTTAAATTTTCAATAGGTCTTGCAAATATTTCATTTCAATATCAAGTCTAATATGTTAATATTATAATATCAAAACAATCCACAACTTGACCCTATACTTTTTCCTTTTGCACTAGTTAAAAATATTCTATGCAAGTTTATTTGCTTATTTATTTATTGATATTTAATTTTACTATTATTATATTATCTTATTAATCCTTACTTCTATGTAGTTATAGGGGACATGCATGATACAATGAAGAGATGTCAATTTGATAAATTCTATTACTTTAGCTTATTATGTTATTTTTATAAAAAAAAAACTAAGCAAATTATTGTAAAAATATTCTATTTATCCTCGCAATTATATTATATTATGATGTTATGCAAGAAATGATACAATTCTAATTTCGTAAAAAGAATAATATGTGACTTGGAGCATTTGATACTTCAAAAGTATCCGATAATATGTGACTTGGAGTATCCGATACTTCAAAACTAAGTATCCGATACTCCAAAATTAATGAAAAATTAATTAAGAAGTATTCAATACTTTTAATAAGTATCCGATACGTATCCAAAGAGTATCGGTATCCGATACGGATACGATATGGATACGTCTTCCTATTTGAAGTATTCGTGCTTCATAGGCAAAGAGAAAAGGATTGGCTTGGGTGTTGTCACACGCAATCACTCCCAGTGTCTTCTTGGAGTTGGCATTAAATCCATTCCAAGTATTACATCAATCAGAATTGCCGAAGCCATGGTAGTCAGTCAAGGGTTGTGTCTTACACTGAATTGGGACTTTAGTCGGGTCTTGGACCCAATGAATATCTTATGGATTTTGAATCTCACCTTATCTTGGAGATAATGTTGGTTATATGTATCCCACATTATCCAATAGTGGGTGGTTACATACACATGTATGTGTTACATAATGTTTTGTTGTATCTAGATATTCCATCGATAGATACACTTTCTATGCCCTCACCATCTCTCTGCCATCATTGAACATGAAGAAGCCTTTGCACTATGGATATTGTGGGTAACGCCTATTGTGTGGTGTTGCTCCTCCACTAGATTGAAAGTTGTTCATGATCATAAGTGATATGAAGCAAAAAATTCACCTTGGTTAGAAGGATTGGTGTGCATGAGGTACGTCTTAATCCACTACCGCTTTCACTAGAACGTGTTTGTTTATGGAACATGATCTATGATTGCGACAACCTAGCTAAAATTTTAACAGAATGTTAGTTCTTTTTTGTTATTAGTAACTGGACTACACATCTTTGTGCCTGCCAAGCAACCCCCTTCTTTTTTTTATCAGCAACAAAAGAAATTTTATTAAATAAAAAAGAAAGCACAAAGGGGTACCAGGAGTCCACCAAGAACAAAAGCAAGCCCTTGTGATTGGGGAATCCATGGGTCCTTAAGAAAACCTTCCTCTTCCATGATTCAAAAAGGAATCAAGAACCACAGAAGTGATTGGGTACAGAAACATGAAGTTCCAATTTTTGTAAGACTTATCATCAAGTAAATAAATCAATACAAAATTCAATATATGGGTATGAACATAACAGATATGTGTATGGATTTGGGGGGAAAAAATTTGGGAAAACAACCCGCCATACATCTAGGATTAATAAAAGTAATAAAGTCAGTTAAAATGCATATATTTCAATTCAAAGAAAAGATAACAGAAATTCAAAATTAAGGAATCACCATGTACGAAAAGTAAAAGTCAACCAAACAATTTGAGACGCAACAATGAAATACAGCACGATCGTTTCCCAGAGAGGGAGAGAGAGACGAACCTGGTGAGTGAAATTGAAGAGATGGTAGGTCAGGTGAAAATGCGAGTTGGAAATGGAAGACAGAGAGAGAGAGTATGGTAAAGGCTGCGGGTGGGTCTGCCCTCAAACTGATGAATGGTGGGCGTCGGGGGAGGGTTCAACAATGAGTAGGTGAAATTTGTTTCTTTCTTTCTTTCTTATTAAATAGGTAAATCATAAAGGAGTCCAGTTTGGTGTTGTTTGGATTTGTGAGACTCACCTGAGTTTTAGTTTGAAAATTTAAATTGTTTATTTTGTCAAATATTTTGTACATTTTATTTATAAAAAAAATTAAGTCTTATAAATTGTTCAATTTTTTACTAGAAAATACATAATAATTATGTTTTTAAAAATAAATTATACATTTTTTTTAGTGACGAACGTAATAAATTGAATAAATTATAATTATCAAATCGACTTAATTTTTTTTGGACGAAATACATGCAGTGCCTAATAAAATGAATGATTCGGAATATCAAAACAAAACCTGTAGTGAGCCTCACGGACCTAAACAACACCCTCCAGTCCAAAATCTAGATAGGAGGGGATCTTCCTCCGATTATAAATACATCTCTCATATTTGCTTAAAATATTAATTGATTTCTGTAATTTTAAAAATTATATCTCGCACCTTAGAATTTCTAATCACATGATAAATAACTTATTTCATTAATTTATCATTAAGTTAATTAATAATTTTAATAAAGTTAGCACTATATTTCAAATAATAATTCTGATAATTTCATTGTTGCATAAGAAGATAGTTAAGGCTTTCATTTTTTTTATAATAAATTCTGACAATGTGGTATTTTTAATTTCCAAACTATAAGCAATATGTTTTTTAAGTAAATTTCATGCGTATATTTGTAATATGTTTATTACATTTTTTACTCCTAAACTATCACCAAATTATTTACTTAATACATGAACTATCAATTGAAATTAGGGGTGCTCAGAGGATATATCGATTTGCCCAAACCGACTGAACTGAACTAATCCGATCCGCTGCATTTTGGATAAATGGTAATGATAAATGGATGGATATGGATTGATTTTTTTTTTACTTGCCTAGTTTTGGACGGATAATGGATTGGAGGTTCCCAAGCTCTAACCGAATTGCGAGCACCCTTAGTTTATAGTCATTGTTAAGATAGAGATTTGTTCGATTATTATCCATGTTTATAGTCATTATTAATAAGATAGATTTGATTGTTATCCAAAAAAAAAAAAACTATGTAGACATGTTTTGTTGTGTTGAAAATCTGTAAAATGTAAACTACCAAATCGATTCACATCCATTCGCCGATCTGACGGACGGATGTAGATTGATTTTTTCTAATCTGCCTAGTTTTGGATGGATAGCGGATTGGAGGTTCCTAAGTCGCAACTGAACCACGAGCACCCCTAATTATAATAAACACATTTGTAATTTACCCTTAATAAATAAAAGAGTAAATTACACTAATCTTCTCTAAAATTTGTAGGAAATACAGTTTATTCTCTAATTTTAACATAATCACAATGACTTCTTTTTCTAATAAAGTTAAATAGACTAAAACTAATATTAGATAGTGTGAAAGTATACGAACAAACAAGTCAAAATATACATTTCAGTGAAAAACATGTGACAATATCATTTTTTTATTTATATGATCAATGAATTATCGATAGAAAAAAAGTTAAGTGTTATATGAATTAAAATTTCAATAAAACCTAACGTAATTATGTCTAACGTGGCAGATTTATAAAAATGTAAGTGGGAGTGGGTATTACCATTTGTTGTTGGTTGCCTTATTTGACATATGTTAAAATAGTACATGTTATTTTAGTACATTATTTTATTTGAATTATATCATCTCTTATTTGGGTCACATCACACCTCTATCATATCACTTTAACCCTAACTCACATTTCACATTTTTTTCAAAAAAAGTTATAAAAAAAAAAATCTAACACTTTCCAAACAACCCTAATCACAACATCTTCCCTTACTTTTGGAAATGGATATTCTCATGGCTCCATAATTTCTTTAGGGCACAGTTTCTCTCCAGTCCAAATCTGGACTGGACGGTGCTATCCAGCCCTTGGGGGCCCACTACGGGTTGTGTTTCAATAATCTAAACCGTTCAATGTGTAGAACTCATCGAGTACTATATGTCGGTAAAAAATCACGTTGATCGGATATCAATAGCTATATGATCAAATCAATTTTTTGTAAGCCGTTAATTTTTCGCCGTCCATTTTTTTTCATAAAAAACTGATTTGATCATATAGCTATCGATATCCGATCAACGTGATTTTTTACAGGCATATAGTACTCGATAAGTTCTACACATTAAACGGTTTATATTATTGAAACACGACCCGTAATGGGCCCCCAAGGGCCGGACAGCACCGTCCAGTCCAGATTTGGACTGGAGAGAAGTTGTGGCCATTTCTTTATTGCAATTAAAACTTAAGTGGTATTTTTTTTTTTTTCTTTTTTCTTTTATGGTAAGCTCAGTGATTTAGGGATATTACATTGAATATTGAACAGTTTTGCTGGAAAAATGTGAACAATGGGAGCGCGCATTGGAACAACCCAGTTATGAGCAAATATGTTTTAGATCATTTATTGGTTGCCTTTAAGTCATTCACACAATCTTCCCTTACTTGAAAATGGATGTGATAACCCAAGCCTTAAACCCAAGCCTTTAACCAGACCTTTAATTTCTATAGTCGAGCTTTATAATCGTTGGATATTGACTTTTTGATTTTCGAGTTTCTAGTTACAACTTCATTTTCCTTTAGTATTTATATTGTTATTCGGATGAGGCTAAATGGACTTTATCTTTGCCAAACAATCTGACCAACCTTTTTAGACCTAGTTGAGACATTGGATCCCAGGATTCATTCATTTCATTCTTCTCTATCTCTCGCGAATTTGAAAAAAAAAAAATGTTATATCTTCTATGTGACATTTTATGTGAAAAGCTTTTGAGATTCAACAATTGATTAAGTCTACAGTGTCATGACCCAAACCCGGTATTTGGAGGTTTGGCGCCGCGACTACATAAAAACTGAAGTCCTAACCAATTAATAGAGCAACGGAGTAAAACGGAAGGGTACCCAAAACTTTATTTAATAATAACAAAACATATACATTGGAGCTTCTATTTAATTACATTGTCAGAGCTTGAATTATGACTATAAAGTGCTTTGTACCTATCCACGCACTGGTCTTGACACGTCGCCTGAAAGTGATAAACAACTATAAGCACATAGTAGAGTGAAAAATATTATACTGAGAACATGAGGGTATAAAAATCATTATGGATAATTATTGACTAAACAAGGTTTGATATTAAAATACATAATATATAATATGAAAATCATTTGACATATAATACATAAATTATATAAACAAAATAATCATAACCACGGTACAAAACGAAACAGAATAGATGTATGGATTCACGAAGTGGCTTGACGGACTTTAGAGGTGACTCCTACAATAGTGTAACACTTAGCTCTGCATAACACTTTGTTCCACACCAGAAATCAAAGTGTCAGTGGATCTATGACAAACAGAAGGTCACAAAGTAACAAATCAGAGGGCCAATGGTTATTTAAATCCCTTCAAATATGGGACCTTCGTGGTGATACTTATAAAATAATTACTCAAAACAATTTTAATAAACAATTATATCTATAGGTTTTCCTTAGTATATAAAATAAGGTTCATAAAATAAATAACATTATTAAAAATGTTAATATAATTTATAAAATATAATTTACATAAAATATATTATGATGACTCAAAGTGTAATATAATTTGAACCTTACACTACTTAATGAGAATGATTCACTCCCCGACAGACAGTGACTCAACCCTTAATAATCATTATCATGGATGATTCACTCCCTCTACCTAATAGGCATAACAGGTGGCTCTTCCTTTAGTGTGCCAACGAATAGTTCACCTTTCTCATATTTCTTTTGTGGCTCCACTTTTATCATAATTCCGTAGTAGTGTTATATTGGCCCCAAACCATATATTAATCACACTTTTATAACCAATGCCAAATTCAATTACGTCCTTAGCACGTATAATTATGCAATTAGATATATCATTTATATATTTATTTATTTATATTATTATTATTAATGATCCCTAATTATAAATTAAATTACATCTTAACACCTATAATTATGAAAATATTATTTTTCACGTATTAATTTAATTATTTTATATTAATTTAGCTTAAAGTATCCAAAAATAAAAATGTTGCATACAGTCTTGTCAAAGAACTTTCCAATGATATAAAATTTGTTCGAATCCAATTAAATAAAGATTTTGTAGACGTTTTACGATTGCTCGTCAGTTTTCAACAAGCAATAGTAAAATGGTTTTTTAACAAAATCTCTAGACCAGACTTGGACCAGAACTTTTTTCTTGTTTTAAAGTGGGCTTGTTTAATTACTAAATACAAATTATTTTCAAAATATTTTGGAGGCCTTTGCCCAAGATCCACATTTTAAAACTTAAAAACCCTAAAAATCAGCTCCGTTTGGGAAGTTGGTTTAGGGGTTTTTTTGGCTAAAATAGTCACAAACAACAAAATAAACTTTTAGCCTAATAAAACAAAATATCACATCTAACTCATAATCATTGCATTCTTTCTTTCACAAAAAAGTTAAAAAAGCTAAAAGTCCTTTCCAAACCAGACTTTTTAACCCCAGGTTAAAATAATCAAAAAAATCAAAAAGCCAAAAAGCTAACCCACTCCCAAAAAGCCAAAGAAACACATGCACGCAGGCCCAAATGGCCAGACGGCCATCTACAGTGGCATACGCAGAAATTCTACACAGAGGGGGCCAACTTATATGTGTTCAAAATTAATAATAAAATTTTAATTTTTTTAGGACAAAATCTATTTATAATTTGATAGCTCTTAACCCCCTTGTTCTTTAAAAATAGTCATATAACTCCCATATGATTTTAGACTAAAATGCAACCTTAACACCGTTAATGTTAACCATAATAAGACAATTATACCCTTTATGTCTTCTTTTTCTATTTATGGCTCTCTTTATAAATAAATAAATAAATTTACCTCCAAAACTAAGCAAAAAAATTAAAAACATAACACAAAACTAATTTAAGAAATTAGAGTTTCCTAAATATTTTTTTAATAAATTTAATTTTTAATTTTAATTAATTTATGATTTAATTTGTTAAATATATATATGTACATGTTTAATTTAAAATGTTATTAAATAATAAATTGAGTTAAAAATTCAAAATTAGATTCAAGTACTTTTATGATTTAATTTGTTATATATTATGTATATGTTTAATTTAAAATGTTATTAAATAAGGTAATTTTATAGTAATAAATTAGGGTGTTTAGTTTAATTTATGATTTAATTTGTTATATATATGTGTGTTTATTTTTTTTAAAAATGTTATTAAATAAAAAATTGTCTTAAAAAATAAAAACTAGATTAAAGTAGTTGAATGATTAATTTTTATAATAACAAATTAAGGTATTTAGGTTAATTTAATTATATATATAATATGTATATTTAATTTAAAATGTTATTAAATAGGAAATTTAAAACAAGGCTAGTTTCATCTTTTTACGTTGTAAATAACTTCGATTTTTTTTTTTTTTTTTTTTTTTTTGGGTTGTTGTTGTTGTTGTTGTTTCCCACTTTCAAAATAGGCATATGAAACACACTCTCCATTAGTTTAGATGAAAAATGTAATTGTAGCATTTTAATCTAAAACCACAAGGGATAAAATGGATTTTGTCTTTTTATTATTATTATTATTAGTGAAGATGTATTATAAGTCTTTTTTTACCTCAATACATTTTGTGTAATGTGAGATAAGTTATATGGAGATTGTATATTTATTATATAAAAAGTAGAGTAAATTATAAATACATTTTTTGAAATTTGTTTAAAATACGAATTACCCCTTATGATTCTAAAAATTACATCTCATCCCTTGAAATTTCTAATTTCATAACAAATAATCTATTTTATTAATAATTATTGTCACGACCCGCTCCCCGTACCCAAGGGTTAAGTATCGTGATGGCCAGTAACTGAGGTTACCTCCGGCCAATTCTTAAACAAATTAATAAACGCAAACAGAAATAATATTCAAGTGAGGGTACCAATTGGAGCTTCTATTTTTATAACAAAATTTATTGATCAAAAAGGCCGATATTTACATAAAAACATATCCATAAAAGTGTTGTGTGTGTCTATTCCGTAGCCTCGCATCTTAAACTTTCCAAAAGCTATTTCTGAATTGCATAATCAACTTGCTTGTTTCCACTTTTCAAAAAACACTTTTCAGAAAATTCTACTTTCTTATTTTCCGTGTTTTTTTGTTTTGACTGATTTTTTTTAATATTGTAAGCAATTTTTTTACTTTTTAGACACACCTAACATAAATACACCTAAAAAGTAAAAAAATTGTAAAAAAAATCTTTTAAAAATTCACTAAATACCAAAAATACAAAAAAAAAAATAAGAATTCAGTACATTTTTTGTATTTTTATGTATTTATTAATTTTTTAAAATATTTTTTCACAAATTTTTTACTTTTTAGATACATCTAAGTAAGGTGCATCTAAAAAAGTAAAAAATTTTAAACCAGAAAACTCAAACCAAACATACTGATTGTTTCCTGAAAATTGATAAACAGCTATAAACACATGGTAGAGTGAGAAATATTATGCTAAGAGTATAAGGGACACAAAATAACCATGGATAGTTATGTAACTAAAATATCTAAGATAACTTAGTCTGAACAAATAATTATTTAAGTAGCAAAACTGAAATTATGTAAATAAATGACCATAACTACGGTACCGAACAGAACAGAACAGGGGTTACAAGAGTGACAGTCAGAACAGAGATACGGATTCAATAGGTGGCTCATATGGATTATAGAGGTGGCTCCCACAATAGTGTAGCACTTATCTCTGCACAACACTTTACTTTGCACAGAATAGAGGTCAATAGATACATGACAGATAGAGGGTCACAAAGTGACCAAATAGAGACTAATAGTTATTTAAGTCCCCCGTAGTAGTTCTTACAAAACATAATTGTTTATAAGGTTATAGTCAAATATTATTTAAAAGTTAAACAAACATATCCATGTGTTCCATTTTAAACAAATAGAGTTCAGAAATTAATCCACGTAACTGAAATATTTATAAAACATAACTTGTATTAATATAACTCATAAAATACAACTTGTATAAAATAAATTATGGTAAATCAAAATATACGTAAAATATATTATGGTAACTCAAGGTATAATATAACTCACCTTAATATTAACCCTTAGCCTTTGCTTTTCATTATCACAAATCTCCTTACTTCTTAGTTTCCTATCTCCACTATCCTTGCGTTTTTCTTTTCTTTTGTTTTCCTTTCTTTTTTTTTTGCCTTTTCTTCTTCTTTGATCTTGATCTCCTCCCCATTTATAGGGAGGCAGGCCTTTCCATTACCCTTTACGTGTCCACAACAATCTTCCTAAGATTTGGATGGTAATCTTTTTAGATCTATAGTTATCTTATTAACTTAAGGTAATTATATTTTGGCCCCAATTCTTTAAAATAATTATATTTCCCCTTCGTTTGATAAAAACACAAACTAATCCCTAATTAAATTACACTCTATCATATACTAACAGAAAATTAATTAATTATTTTACTACCACACCCATTGTTATTATTATTATTGTTATTTATTTTTATTTTTAATAATATATCATCACATACAATCATAATATTAGTATAAAATTTAAGGGACAATTTAAATTTTCAGGTTATTACAATTATCAAGTCAATTAACAGTATTTAATAACGTCATAAATATATTTCAATTAATAATTTAAGTTGTTTTATTACTGTATAGGAGAACAATAAGAATTTAATTTTTTTCAATTAATTATGTTAAATAAAAAATTCTGATAAAGGAACGTTGTAATTTTTCAAACAATAAAAAATAATTAATATTTTAAACAAATCTCAATAAGTGTATTTATAATTTACATTTAAAAATAAATAAATAAACTTGCGGGGCCACCTTTTTATTGATGACAAACATATTTTTTCTTTTGACCCAACAATGCTACAATGATAATATTTTGATATCATGTTTTATTTAAGCATGAGTGGTGCTGGTGCGGGTGCGGCAGGTGTGTATTTAAGGTTTGACACGTCAAATCTCTAAATAAAGAAAGCATGGACTTGGCTAAAATGCACCTAAAAATTAGATACAAATATATAAATAAAACAAAAGGTAATAAGAAAATTAGTAGAGATTTAATCCTACTATGTGGCCGAAGTTAGTTGGATTAGAGTTTAATAATAGGACGAGTGAAAAGTTAGCCCAATTAATATTTTAACTATAAAGTATTGTGGCCCAAACAATGATAAAGTTTGGACAGGCCTGTTAGGGTGATTCTATTTTCACTCAAATAATAACTTAGTACCTTTAATAAAAACTTTAATTCTTATTATAATCTAATGTAAATTTATTAATAAAGATAATATCAATTAAATCTTAAAATAAGATATTATTTTTTTCTCATGATAGACCTAAATTATTATACGTATTCTTCATATTCAACGCTCTTAATCTTCTTCTCAAAATTTTAATTATTTTCTTTTAATCTTCTTCCTCACTCTAAAACTCCAAAGTCCAAAATCTATTCCACCAAAACTCACAATTATCATCAATATTATTATTTCTTATTGTGTTATTACTTACAAATAGAACAAAACAAGAACACAATAATATGTGCCATTGTGAAAAAAAAATAAAAATAAATAATTGGGTATTGTCAAGAACACAATAATTTTTTTTATTCAATTAATCAAAAAAAGAAAAAAAAAAAAAGCGTCTTGCTCAATTAATCAAATCAAAAAATAAGTAATGTCTCGTTTAATTAATCAAACATCAACTAGTATCATCTAGAAAGTACTAGTTTTTGGGAATTGTTAGATGGCTAGAGACGCCATGGAGGCTCAATAACAAAACTATTTTTTAATCTTCATGAGATTATCATGGGGTTTTTCAACAAAGTGTTTCATGGGGTTATCACTAATATTATAGGAACATATATAAGTAAATATGATGCCATATAGAATAACTCGCACCAATCGTTCTTTGTATATGAATAAAATGAATAGTTGTAATGAGAAATTTGTTCAAGGGTTTTTGAAAAGGTTTTTCAAAATGGTGTAATTTGGGTGTACTTTGAAGGGTAATTTGTGAAAAAATATAGGGTGTATTGAGAGTAAATTATAATCCCAAATAATTTAACAAAATGTACTAAGAAATTAGGCGTACTTAATATTTTTTGGGTGCAAATAGAATCCCCTGGCCTATTATTATTCTTTTGAAAGTGTGGGCTAGCCCATTATGATTATTCCTTTTAGGGGAACTTACCGGTTGGTCTTATACAAAAAATTCAAAACCTATCTAGTCTCAAAACAAAATATTTGTATCAATTAGTCCTAAATATTTTTAATTGTTACCAAAAAATCTTTTTTTTTTTAAATTTTTTTTACAAATACTGCTGCATCCCACCACCATTAGACTTCCACCAAACGATTACCGAAGACTTGTCAGAATGTTCAACATCACCGGGAATTTGCCGGAGTATCGCCGAAAGTTTGTCGAAGTATCGCCGGAGTGTTCTGAACGTCACTGGAAGTTGCCGGAATGTTTAAAATGTTCACTGGACGTTAAGAATATTGTCGGAGACTCATCAAAATGTCTAGAATATTACTGGAAAAAAATAGAGAAATTAGAGCGAAAAACATAATAAAATGTGCTAAATATTGATAAACTGAAAAAAAAAAAAAAAAAAAAAAAGTAACAGCAACAATGGAAAAAAAAGTTATATATGTTATTTTTTAATTTTTGTAGGGTTTAAGCAAATAATCTCCAATATTGATCAAACTGAAAAGTAAGTTTTGAAACTTTAAAATGTTACAGTTTTAAAGCAAAAACCTATTAAGCATTTATCTTTATTAATCAAACTGAAAAAAATGTTATGAAACTGTAAAATTTTACAGTTTAAAGCATGATTCATTTTAGCATCAAAACAATTGAAACTATAAAATTTTACAGTTTTCATTGCCTATAATTAAAACTTGAAAATATCTTGTTCAAAATTTGAAAATTTTCTCCATTAAAATAGGAAAAGAGAAGTGTATAACAGAGAAAATGTAGAAAAATTGAGAGATCGAAGGAAAAAGAAAGATATAGAGAAAGGATTGTAATCCGGCAACTATTATTGGTTTAGATCTAGCTGGATCTGATGTATCTACTTAGAGCTGATGTAGATCTAAGTAGATCTACTCATTTTCACAGAAAACTCACCTTTTTAGCCATCAGTGAGGGTAAAGCAAGTAGTTGGTGGTTGGTGGTTGCCGGTAAACCCTAATCGATTATGATCATCGGTTACCGGTGACTATATATCAAAAAGAGAAAGAGAAAAAGTAAGATGTGGTCGGTGGTCGTAGGAAATCAGGAAGAGAAAGAGAGAAGAAGAAAAACGCTACAAGACTTTTGGGTATAAACCAAAAGCTTATGGGACTAAATAGGACACACCTTTTTCAAAGAGGATTTGTTGGTAATTTGCCATTGTTTTTAGTTGTTGATTAAAAAGCTAAATTAAAAACAAAAGAAAAAAGAAAAGAAAAGAAGCAATCTACCACGTAACAGAAGTGATAAGGTTTTGACTTGAGAACTCTTCTCTCTCTCTCTCTCTATCCTTTCTTCGGTGGTGATTGAAAGAGGATGGTCAACGTGAATCGGTATCTATTGTGCCTCAATCTTTCCCAATTTGTGTTTTCCATCCTTGATTAATCAATCACTAGTTCGTCTTCCTCGATCTGCTGTATCCTTTTGCAAAGTGTCGTGTCTGAGCTGGATTCCGCACCCGTGTCAATGTCGTGTCGTGTCGACATTAGTATTGGCCAGAAAACGAGGAGTTCATGTAACGTAGTCCACCAATACTCTGGGAAATGATATTTATAGAGAATTTTAGGATCTTTTATCTTCGTAAATTCAAAATCCAAACATATTCTTCAAGTAAATGCAAAGTGCATAAGCTAAAAATAAAATAAAATAATTGACTCAAAACACTAGGCTACTTTTGTATGTATTTCTAGAGCATGAATCATATTTGGCCCTGAAGATTTTGCACAGATATATATTATAATTTGGTGAACTTTATATGGTTTATAGATAACACAGTGCTTGTTTGGGATGATTGGAGGAGAGGATTCGACTACATGTCCATTTTATGGATGACTCAGTCATTTGGTGGAAAATTAGTAGGCCGAATTAGGAGTCCAACCGAACACCATATCCTTCATATGTGGGATTGTTGTGTCTTAGGGGGAAGGTGGGATACAAATGGTGAGATAACAATTCCATGAGATTAATTTGTGAAAAGACACTTTTGTCTCCCAAGTATATATATCTTCCTTTTTTTTTTTTTTCAAATGATGAGATAAAGATTTAGATTTTTTTTTTTTACTATCACATAGACAAATTGTTGGATTTCATTATGTATTGTACTTCATAAAATAAAATAAAATTTAGAAATCTCAATTAAAATAAAATAAATTTATTAATTTGTATTGATATTTTATTTATTTATTTATTATTAACATTAACATTCCAACCAAGCATTGCATTCACTAAGATAGTCATTTCCAGATATATAATCCAATGAGAAAACAAACATATGATACACATTTTTTCTAACTAAATAGTTTAGGGACCATATATCCCAATAGTCTAATATGAATTGCAATCTCCTCATATCCAGTCCGTCCAAACAAATATGACGTGTGCATGACATTTGGTAATACATTGATTTCATTTTGTATTTAATTATAGTTGCAAATCTTACAAATTTTGATATGCCTTATTGTTTATGAATAACCTTGGCTTTACTTCAATATCGGTAGGTGGTTAAGACTGAATATGTTTTGCTGAATCTTTACTGGGTGCTTCAAATTTCTCATTTGTAATATGCACTTAAAGGTCATTTGATTCATGGATTTGGGAGAGAAAGAGAAAAAATGTGTGAAATTAGGTGAAATGTAAATTTATTTACATTTCATCATCCTTTTTTCTTTTTATTTTCAAATCCCTCCCCAAATTCTTTAACCAAACACAGCCTAAAGGGGGTAAAGGGTTTTAGTTAGAGACACATGACTTATTATTACTAAACACTAACATTGTGTTTAGTTGGAGAATTTGGGAAGTGATTTGGAAGGGAAAAGAAAAGGTATGTGAAATGTGAATAAAATATATCTATATTTCACTTAATTTCTCACACATTTCCTTTTTTCTTTTCCGAATCTCTTTCCAAATCTCTCAACCAAACATAGTATGAAAGAGTGTATTTCAAGCTAGTTTTAAACTTTGACCTTGAAACATCAATTTATTTCATATTCATTTTTAAATTGTCGTACTTGAATTTGAAATGCTGAATGGGCTTAACTGGCCATGATTCAAAGCAAGTAAAAGTCTTGTGGCGGCTGAAAATAAAGGGTACTGATGATATATGAATGAAGTGTTCGATGTAAACTTCTAAATATTATAGCTTATGTGGACAGTAGTGTATTTTTTGCTTTGCCCAAATCCAATTAAGTAGACGTGTACATGATAGATAATGAGAAAACATTAATAAGTTGGGAATCTTGAAGCTCTCCTCAAATAATTTCTTTACAACTTTGTTTCTTCCACTCTATATACTTTTTCTAAAATCCATTATACCTCTGAGCTATAGTTAAGTTTTGCGTAAATTATACTGGTGGTCCTTACATTTTGTTCATTGTGTCATTTTGGTCTCTTCACTTTTAATTGGCTCAAATTTGACACTTAATTTTAAATTTTTGTCATTTTGGTCCAATTGATAATGTTGTTGATGTTTTTGATAGAAAATAATCACTGAATTGGTTGAGTTTATCTCACTAAATTTAGTAAATTTCTAATTTTACTTAAAAAAATATGACACATGCCATTTATATGCATATTTTTCATTAAAAAATGCTAAGAGTTATAATTAATTAGGCCTCGTTTGGCATGCAATACTTTTAGTCTAAAAGCCAAAAAGTTACTAAAAAAATAAAAAAGCCTATAATCTATACTAAAAAATCAAAGATTCCATTTTCTCTCTACTTTTTGCACATCTTTTCGTAAAAAATTAAAAAGTCATCCCAAACATACTAATTTTTTTACCTCATATTTTAGCCAAAAAATCAAAAAGTTATTAAAATAGCCAATTCCCAAGCAAAGCCTTAGACCAAATTGAAACAAAATCATAAATTTAGGATTAAAATTGTTGGAAACCATGTGGTAAATACACAAGGTGTGACCTCATGGTACACATGGTGTGGCCTAATTTTGAAAGTCACGTGATACACATGGTCCATCTACACATGGCCTAACCATGAGGGACACACGGTCTTGGATATGTGGTACACATAGTGTGGCCTAACCATGAGGTACACATGATTTGTCATATATGCCTATATAAGGGCTCATGCTCAACATTGTGTAGACACAAAAAAAAAAAAAAGAGTTCTCTCTCTATTCATCTATCTTGAGACTACCATCTTGAAAGCTTAGGAATTTGGAGTGTGGATAAATATTGAGAAACTCTAACAACTTCTCAATTGACAACGGGTTTTCCAGACGAGGCTAGTAATTCAAGCATCTAATCCAACCCGTTTCCACATCAGGTAATATGATTATCCGTATATTTTTCCTTCATTGGCATCAGAGCTATATTGCTTGTTTTCGTCTCATATGATTTGCATGTCATCGATTAGTTTTATTTATGTTTAATTCAATGTTATTGAGTATCATAGCATGTTGAGAAGAGTTTTTGGAAAACTCCATAAGAGCATTTTTCTTATCTCAAAATTTTGTATTTATTGTAACTGAAATTTACATATTTTGAAAGTACTTTTTGTGAGTTTTCCATCCATATAAAATGGACTTTAAGCGGAAGTTATATCAAAAAAGTTATGATTTTTCAAAGATTTTTTTGTCAAAATCGTTGTTTTTGGAGAAAATTTTGAATAGTTTTTTTTTTCCCTATCATATTAATTATTGTGTATAATTTGGTTACTCTTTTTGGTATTGTAACTTTGTTTATTATCCCTCTTCAATCACTACTTTGTCTGAAGTAAAGAAAAGCTGATGGGAGGTTTTATCTCTGCGTTACTTATGAGACCTTATGTTAATACCTTTTAAGATCTGTCAGAAAGATAATTTTACTATCTAAGGTGGTTGGATTTAGAAGGCAAACTATATTTACTCCTCTGACTTTCCTAGGATCTTACTTGGTTATTGACCAAAATGACTTTGTAGTAATGTTACCTTGATTTCAATCTTTAGAGTATAATTTGGAGCGTCACATATTATGCATGGTTTCATGTTGTGGATTTAAGAGATGGCTTTGCCTCTTATATGATTTTATTCAAAAATTAATTAGGCGATATATTTGAACTCATATAGAGGGAGATGATTATGAGCTTAGCGAAATTTTCGATTTCTCTATGTAAGTGGAAATATTGTATGCCAATTGTGTTTTTGAGAATAAAATTAAAATTAAAAAATGTGTACTAATGTCAAACCTTGTGCAATACCATTAGTGAAATGGCCTCTAAGAATGTTGTTGCTCACCTCACCAAAAGAGAAAAATTGAATGAGTCCAATTATGATATGTGGCACAAAAAAATTCAATACTTGCTTAATGAACAAGAAGTCCAAGATACTTTGACCACCCTTATGATCTGTCTTGATGAAGGAACCACTGCCCAACATCACTGTGACATGGAAAACTATGAGAAATAGGTCAGGAGAGATCGGTGCGTGCTATATTATGCTTAGCATTATGCATAATGATCTCATTAGGGAGTTTGAGGTAAGCCTCACTGCTCATGATATGTGAAATCAACTTTAAATTACCTATGGAAGCACATTTGCAACTAGGTTGCGTGCTCTAAGTTTTGAAATTTGAGCAATATGCTATGGATCCAAAACACTCAATGGTTGAGCATCTTAGAGCTATGTCAGCCATGATACGTGATTTGAAGGTTGCTAGCAATATTCTTACTGATGACCAGTATGTTACAGCTGTGATACGTTCCTTACTCAATTCATGGGGGCAAATGAAACTTGTGCCTACACATAATGAGAATATCAAGAACTTTGCTGATATTTCTCGCCACCTTGAGCTTGAAGCAGAATGCCTGGGGTTGCACTGCAACACTGTCCTTGTTGCTCAATACAGGCAGCATAAGGTATTCAAGCCTAAGCGCAACAAACAAGGAAGAATGGTGGTGTAGCTGGTAACCTTGGTCCTAAGCAAGGTAATGTGAAGCACCGTCGAGGCAAGCGCTCTGGAAACAAAGATAAAACCAAAGTCAAGTGCAATAACTGTGGGAAGATAGATCACTTTGCTTGGGAATGCCCTAATGCAAGGAAGGTAGACCTTTTTCTTAACTCTTTCAATACATGTGTTTGTTCACATGTATATGCTGCTAATTCTCTCCATGGTTGGATTGTAGACTTAGGAGCAACTCGCCACATAACCAAAGAAAGAGTTGGGTATGTGGATTACAGAAAGAAACCTGTTGGCAGGTAATACGTTACCTTGGGTAATGGAACAAGTGAGGATGTCCTTGGAGTTGGTTCTTATCAGTTCAAGATGCGTTTGGGGTGCACCTCACCTCTCCATGACATGCTTTATGCACCTGGTGTCCAATGTAATCTTTTTATCAATTATTTTTTTGTTAGGACTTGGTTTTAGTTTTCAATTTGATGGCATTCAGTTGGATTTCTATGTAAATAAAGTCTTGTATGGACATGGTTTTCTTTCCAATGGTTTTTTAATGCTAGATTTGGATTTTTCTTCATATTCTTATATGTCTTGTGATGATGACTCATTAAATTCTGTTAATTGGCATGCTAAACTTGGTCAAATAGACAAAGATAGAATGACTAGACTAGCTAAAGAAGGCTTGTTGGGGCATCTTGCTAATGTAAGTCTGCCTGTGTGTGAATCTTGTTTGGTAGGAAAAGTCTATAGGAAGCCTTTTGGAAAGGCACCTAGGGCTTTATATCCTCTAGATTTAGTTCATTCTGACATTTACGGACCTATGAATGTAAAGGCACGCCATGGCACTTCTTATTTCCTTACATTTATTAATGATTACTCATGATTCAATTATGTCTATTTGATCTTACATCGCTTGAGGCATTGGATTACTTTAAGTGCTTTGTTGCACTGGTTGAGAATCAAACAAAAAGGAAATTGAAAATCCTTCAAACAGATTGAGGGTGTGAGTATTTATCACATCAATTTCAGGGACTATGTGAGAAAAAGGAGATATGCAGGCAATTAATGATTCCATGGACTCTGCAACAAAATGGTGTAGCAGAGAGATGGAATCACACTTTACTTGAAATGGTTAGATTAATGATGGCGCAAGCCAATCTCCCTATATCTTTTTGAGGGGATATTCTTTTGACTGCTGCCTACATCCTTAACCGCGTGTCTTCAAAGTCAGTTCCACCAACTCTATATGAATTATGGAAAGGTGCAAAACCAGATTTGGAGCATTTACGACCTTGGGGTTGTGCGGGTTTTATTCACAGTACTTCTCATAAGCATGGGAAGTTAGGCCCTATGGCTAATAAACAAGTGTTTGTTAGATACTCCGAATGCTCAAAGTGTTATGTGATGTATGGTGAACACCCTAATGGTGGAATGACTGAAAATAAGTCGCGAGATGTCAATTTCATTGAGAATGCATTTCCTAGTATTGGTTAAGTAAAGAAAGATCTTGCACTATTTGAGTTGCAGGATTATGAGGAAATCACACCATCTTTTGGCGAGGGTAGAGAATTAGAGACTTATCCTGAAATCACCAAAGATAGTGGGAGTGACTCCTTGTGGGAGTGTTCCACTAGAAAATGACTTACTAGGATCCCAGTTATGTGGAAGTGAACGTGGAACCAATCCTCGTTGTCGTTATGAGATTGAGGGAAATCTTTTATGTGTACTCCATTAGATCTTGATGAGCCTGCTTCCTCTGGGGAAGCATTAGTTTCATCTAATAATGATGAGTGAATAACTGCTATGAAGGATGAAATGAGTTCTATGGCTCGGAATCTAGTATGGGAGTTGGTTGACCTTCCACTTGGGCATAAGACCATTGGTAACAAGTAGGTTTTAAATTAAGTGCAAGGTTGATGGATTAATCGATAAGTACAAAGCCTGTTTTGTGGCGAAGGGCATTACCTAAAGGGAGGGTATAGATTATGATGAGACATTCTTTCTGGTGGTGAGATTTGCCTCTATTCGCCTAATTCTAACTATTGTTGCACATTTGGATTTGGAACTTTTCCAAATGGATGTTAAGATTGCATTTCTTAATGGAGAACTAGATGAAGAGATCTATACGGATCAACTAGTTGGCTTTGAGGTCAATGGACAAGAGCGCAAAGTATGTTGCCTCAAACGTTCCATTTATGGCTTAAAGCAATTGTCTAGACAATGGTACTTTAGATTTCGTAAAGCCATCATTTCGATTGGGTTTGAGATGATGGAGGAAGACCATTGTGTGTATGTCAAGCGATTAGGAAAGAGTTTCCTTATTCTATTGTTATATGTTGATGACATTTTGTTAGTTGGAAATGACATGGAGATGATTGTTGCCACTCAGGAATGGTTGTCCTCTACTTTTGAAATAAAGGACATGGGAGAGGCAAATCATGTGCTCGGAGTTAAGATCATAAGAGATTTGCTCTAAGAGGCTTCTTGGTTTGTCTCTAGAGACTTACATTAAGAGGATCTTAGAACGGTGTCGTATGCACTATTCCAAACCTATTGACATTCCAATTGAGAAGGGACGTAATCTAAGCATTGACTCTTGCCCTAAGACAGATTAGAAAAAGAAGCAAATGGCAAAAGTTCCCTATGTGAGTGTAGTTGGTAATCTGATGTACGCTATGATGTGTACTTGACAAAACATATGTTTTGCAGTGGGATTGGTCAGTCGTTACCAGAGTAACCCAGGACTTGTTCATTGGTAAGCAATGAAGAGGATTTTTCACTATCTTCATGGGATGATGGATCTCATTCTTTGTTATTAGGGTGAAGATTTGAGACTAAAGGGATACAGTGACGCATAATGGGCTACTGATAAAGATGAGCGCAAGTGTAGACGCGCCCTTGGGCCTCACTACAGTTCAGGACTCAAAATTGTCACGGTTCTAAATCTTGAACCAAAGAGTCCAGATCCGGCAAATCGTTTTTGAAAACAGATTTTTTTTTTGAAAGAAGTGCCAAACATGGACTACTTTGCCAGATACAGAGTCGCCACCTAAATGTTTTATTTTGGGAAATTTAGGAAACCCTAACTCGTTGCCTAAGGCCACGTGTCCGTCATCACCAAAGTTGCCTCGGCTCGGGAACTTGGGTACGATTGGGGAAGGTCACTTCGTGAGCACCCCCGCTCGCCCGATAAAAGATCGGCCTCTACTAACCATGATATCTAGTTTTGAAAACATTATGTGTCCTTATTCCGGTTATTAGCCTAGATTTACTATGTGATGCGCACAGCATACAAGTATAGACTGGGTCGCCTGAATTGGAACAACACATCTCGTGTTTGTTTTGAAAATGGTTTGCTACTCACAAGTAGGCTTAAAATGCGGATTTTGCCACCCTCAGGTGGGCTTAGAAAAGATGGTTTTGCCACTATCTAGTGGGCTTAAAACTCACAGTCGATGATTTGTTCCAATCCAAATAACCCAACCTTCACCTACAGGCATTCAGGCAGTTATATCACGTAAGCACATAGCCTCATGGTAAGCATGCTATCATGGCAGTCACTCACACACATGCAAGGATGCTAAAGCATAAAACTTACCGAGTACTCCAAGCCAAAACAGAAGCTATGTTAGAAATCCATGCATGATCCTAATTATACAGAAAGGCCTAATGCAACACATACAATAATGCAACTACGATAGGCTTGGCTATTCTAAACATGGCATATGAGATGCAACAGCTATCATGTATTCAACTTGGAATTGAAATACAATGCAGTTAGTATGATACGCCGAGCCCGGTGCATGCAAAACAGATGAATGAGTGCAAACATGCTATCATACTGTATGCAAATTGAAACATGCCCTAATCTAACCATTATAAGCTGGTAAATAAAAGGGAGAAAGACGTGGGGTTGGAAGACATACATCACATGCACGCACACTTATTACAATTATGCCCTCGCACAGAGGGTCCGAATAAAATAATATACAGTCCCAAATAAATAGTACAGTCCGAATAAATAATACAGTCCAAATATGTACAAAAATCTTAATTAATTACCAATTTAACTAAGAAAACAATAAACTGGCATGCAAGCCAGGGACTGCCTTGACTCTTCTTCAGATGATGAATGATGCATATCCGGGTTGCCTTTACGCGGAAATCCACTGTGATGCCCCAATTAGCCTCTGTTTTGCAATAATTTTTGGAAAGCGCGCCAAGCCCCGGAAGACTGCTGATTCTTGATTTGCTGCAACAGAGAGCAGGAAAGGGGCATGGCAATGTATTTTCACAAATGTATGCATGCCTCGATCCTCGTGCCACCAATCACGCATCTCGATGCATGATGGCCGAGGAGTCGAATTACACAACTCAATATGAGATGAATGCACAGGAAAACACAACAAGACCTAACTCCATCATGGATAATCCGGAGTGTCAGCGACTGGGAATTGAGACACGTTCCGTCACTCGGAGTTCGAAACGTCCCTCGTTTCCCGTGCTCGGGCTAACTCCTATCCCAAACACAATGCAATATGCATGACATGCATGAATGCAACTAAGATAGAACCTAACATGCACAATGCTATGAAATGGCATACACGATGCACGAGGTAACATGGCATACACAATGCGCTAACATACAACCTAGCATACACAATGCTATGGAATGAAATGGCATACACAATGCAATATGGGATTACACTAACATGAGTGGACCTCATCCACACTCACATCAGAGGCCATTAGATGAAAAAAAGAGACAACTCGAAATGCGTGCTCACGTGCACGCAAGCCGAGGACCGACCCTAAGGCACCAAATGCCACTCTACCAAAGCATGGTAAGGCATGGAACATGGCATCTAAACACATGAAGTTCAGCACTGAAATGTGATGCAAAACAGCCCCGAAACATGGAAACATGGCAGCCGATGCATGAAATGAGACTCGAAACTCGAAACTAGGCGCATGGAATGACCTATGGCTATGCGAAGCATGCATTATTTGAACATGAAGTGTGAAGACAAAATCAAGACAGTCCCGAAACAAGCATATTTACAGTTTTGAGCAAGGCCAAACAGTGGACACAAATAGGACTAAGCTAGCATGCAAAAATGGCCCCGAAAGAGAGATAATGAAGCAAGTAGCAGCTTCTGGCCCTAAATAGCCAAGAGCCCTTCAACAAAGTTGAAGAGAGGCTCAAAATGAAGTACTTTATAGTTTACATCAAGCCACAAAAATAAACACAAGCAGGCCTAAAACATTATGCAAGAAAAAGGCCAAAAGAGGGACAAAGAAGCAAGTGATGGTTGCTGGCCTCAAAAAGAGGAGGCCTCTTCAACAAAGTTGAAGAGGGGCCCAAAACATGGTATTTTACAGTTAGTGACCAAGCCCAAAACAGTGCACATGTAAGCTTAAAATACTATGCAAAATGAGGCATAAAAGAGAGCTATAACACGAAGAGCAAAAAGGAAGTCTAAAAAAACAAAAGACCCTTGATCAAACATGAAGAGAGGGTCAAAATAAGGCTATTTACAGTTCGGACCAGAGCCCAAAAATATAAGCACAAGGGGCTAACAAAGCATGCAAAAATAAGGCCAAAAGAGGGGTAAAGAGGCAAGTGACAAAAGGAAGCTCCAAACAGTGAAGGGAACAATGTTGAAGAAGGGCTCAAAATAAATAACTTTTCAGTTTATAACCAAGTTCAAAACAGTTTAAAAATAGGCCTAAAATACTATGCAAGAAAGAGGCATACAAGAGAGGTAAAGAAGCAAGTGGTAGCTAGAGACCTTAAACATGGAAGGACCCTAAAACAAACATGAAAAAGACCTCAAAATAATGCTATTTTCAGTTAGGGTCGGAGCCCAAAAATGTAAGCAAGTATGGCTTAGACATAGAACAAAATAAAGCACAAAAAGGGGGAAATGAGAACTCACCCGTGTAGACCAAACTTCAGCAGCTCTTGGCTTGAGAAAAGGGGCTCCTAAGCTCTGAAAAACCAGCTCCAAGTGTTGGAAAGGATGGTGGTGGTGTAGTGCTATGTGGTGGTGTAGAAATGGTGTAGGGTTTTGGAGGTTTTGAGGGTTGAAATGTAGAGAGAGAGAGATTCAATATAGGAGCTCCAAAGGTATTTTTTTGTAACCCCTAAGACAAGGGCTAGGGGGTGGTTATATAGGCAAAAGAGTGGGGGAAAAGGGGGGGAAATGGATTTCAAATTTCCCCCAAAAAATGCAGCCCCCCGGATACACAATCTAGGGGGAAACAAAATACAGATTTGTAATGTACCAGAGGAGGGGAGCAAGGCCGGCCTGGTATTGAGGCTGCAGGTGGCCGGCCGGCCTCTCCCATGGCCGGCCGGCCAAGGGTCAAAAGGTTCAAGTGTGATTAGTGGCCGGCCACCTCAAATTGGTGGCCTCCTATGTGTGCACAACAAAACTATGTGGTCAAAAACTAGAAGAAGTGAACCAGGAGAGAGAAAAGGCCACTTTTAGGAGGGGTTCAAAAGGGTCACACACAATTACTGGCCGGCCACCAAATATTGGTGGCCTCCCAGATGTGTACAACACAAATATGGGGTTTAGGTTCAAAGAAAATGGCCCAAGGGTGGTCAACATTGGCTTTGAAGTGAGAAAAACGGGCGATGGAGGGCGATGAAGGAATAAAACTGGTTGTCAGAATAATTACTGGCCTCCCACCCTTCTACGACCTTCCTAGCAATGAAACAGAGGTCTCTGCCAAAAATGAACTCAAACTGATGCAAAATGAAGGTTCGGGGGCCGAAACGCGCAACCCGGGGCCCCGAAAACTGACTGTTAGGCACCGGAAGTGGTGTTCGACTACGAAGTTGGTCTCTCAGACCACAGTGTCCCTCAAAAGGGAGGAAATAAGATGCATGCCAAAAACTGGAGCAAACGGTGGTGGTTAAGCGGTCCCGAACCGAGGCACACGGCCAACGGCTCTAAAAAATCAAAAACCGGACTCCAAACGGGCAAAGTGGCCTACGACCACAAAACGTAGCCTACGGCCACTGAGAGATGGTCTACAAGACCTCTCCCTCCCTTCTGGAAGAGAAATAGAGAAAACCGAGCCTGGTTCGCAAACCGAGGCAAAGCATGAAAGAGTCCGGAAGTCCGGAGGCAAGGCTCGCAGCCGAGACTCTGAAACCTCTGAACGAGCACGATATGCAACATCACCAAGCGCTCAATCGGTGACGTCTGAGTCTTAAGGTCGGTCAAAAATGGGATGTCTACAGCAAGCCTACCACTAATTATTCGTTCCTACTTAGTGGAGCGACTATTTCTTGGTGTAGTAAGAAACAATCATGCATTGCTTTGTCCACGATGGAGTTAGAGTACGTTGCTGTAGACACCCCATTTTTGATCGTCCTCAAGACTTGGATGTGCTTGCAGGTACATCCGGTGACAAGTTTGGTTGCTCGCTGAGCGCTCGACTTTCGCGACGGAATGCCCCAGGTTTGATCCTTCTAGAGCCTATTTCCATTATGTCTCATTTTTAGACTATGCTTGGGTCCCTCCATTTTGATGTTCATGATGGCCTATCGGCTATGATCAAGGGCTTCCAGCCATGGAATTTTCCTTGCCGACCACTAATAGGCCCTGCCGGCCAACAATGAGGCCTTGCCGGCCACCACTGATGGCCGGCCGGCCACCATTATTTCAACAGATATTTTTCAGATATTTTTGAGCCAGCTGTTTGCAGGATAGACCATCTGCACCCACGTGGATGGCTGGATCTCTTCAAGGCTCCTTGTATCTCCTATATATAGAGACCTTCCTCTTGCATGCAAAGAGTTAGACAAATTTGGCTGAGATATTTCTCTCTCTCTCTCTCTCTCTCTCTCTCTCTCTCTCTCTTTCTTTCTAGAATCCTCTCTCTCTGCATTTTAGCCTTGAAAGTGAGCTTTTCTTGCATATTTGCACTAACATCCTTAACCAAACACCTTAGCCTTAGACTTGAGGTTCTTTGAGGCCTTGTTAGAGCTCCTTGGAGTGGTTTTGGCTCAGAAGTTTGATTGTTTGCTTGCTGTTTTGCTGCTGTCTTCAAGGGTAAGAAGTTACCCCCTTTTAAGCTTTGTTTTGCTTCATTGGTTGGCCACCCTTGCATGTTGTTTTTGGCCTAGTTGTCAACTACAAAACCTTCATTTTTAAGAGTTTGAGGTTCTTTTGAGGTTAGAGGTGTTCTCCTATCTTTTGTGGCTTATTTGCTAAGCTTTGTGCCATGTTTAAAAGCCTTTAAAACAATCTCTTTTTGGCTTTTTAACCATTGAAATCTAGGGGATTTTTAGTGGCAAAAACTTGGTTTTGAGGACCAAAATAGGAGGGGGTGATCCCCTCTCCTTGTTTCTCCTTTGCATGTGTTGATGGCTTAGTAGATGAGCATGTTTTTCTACCATCTCTTGACTTGATCTAAGCATGTTTTTGTGACTTTTTTAACATGTTTTAGCTCTGTTTTTGGCTGGCTTGGTCACTTCTTGTTTGCATCTTGCACTTGTAGTGCAAATCTTGCATACTAGCCTTGTATGCTTAATGTTTTAGCTCATCTTTCTAGCATGTGTTAGTCTAACTTCAGCATGCTTTTACCACTGGTTTTGCATGCTTTAACTCTGTGTTGAGTGGTTTTGGTCATATGAGACTTGTTATGCTTGGTTGTAGTACAAAGACCCTTGCTAGCCTTGTGTTTTGAGGTCTCTAGCATGCTTTGCTTATGATGTTTGCATGACATAGCATCATTTCACATGTAATTTCAGAGCATATGTCATTGTCACACTCTCACATATTTCACTCTCTAAGTGCTTTTAAGTGTTGAGCCTTATGCCTTGTTTGTGAGCCAATGCATGAACATGATTTTTCTTGCTTTTTATGCTACCATCTCAACACATTTTGGTCATTGTTTTGGCATGTTTGAGGTCTGTTTAGGGCTGACTTGGCCATTTGAGCATTGTATTGCATGTGTCTAGTGTAAAGCACTTCACTAGTTTTGATGCTTAAACCTTTAAACATGCATATTATGGGTTATTTGCATGGTTTTAAGTTACTTAGCATGTCATTTCAGTGCTGAAATGTATGTCATCGTACTCCATGGTTTCAATCTTTCACTTGCCTTGAAAGTGATCTTAAGCCCCTTGTTGGCTTGGGCATGGAATTGAGGCTCTCATGCCTAATGGTTTTAACCTTCTCTTGAGGGTTTCTACTAACCAACAACATGAGGCTTCTTTCATACTTAAGGTGCTTGTGGCTAAGCCATCTTTCCAATTAGAGGACTTTTCACATTGGACTTAACTGGTTAAAGGACTAATTGGTAATGTAAAATGTGTAAACAAGAATTGAATCAAGTAAAATATGCCAAGATAAGCATGTTGCATGTGTGCATTGCATTGTGTTCAATCGGACGTTATATTGAACACAAGGTGAATTGGTCCATTTCATACTTAAAGTGATGAAAATGAGCCAATTCCCTTTGTCTCCATTGCCTTTGATCTTCCATGATAAGGTAGTGGTCTTAGAGTCTTGTTTGTCTTACATTTATTAAAATGCGTGCAAGTTGGATCTTTAGCCATCATGCATTGCATGCGTGATTGATGGTTTTGGATCCAATAGTGCCTCTCCCTTGATGTTTTGAAATAATAAGGAGTCGCACAATACATACATGTCCTAGGGAGACCCTTAATTTCCTCTATTTTGTGCTCTGTTGCAGTTTGGTGTCACAACACACCAGTGGTCGGCAGTGCCGCACTGATGGCTGACACCCTTGCATTGTTGGTCGGCAGAGGCCCACTCTTGGCCGACAAATGGCCGGTAGCAACTCCTCATGGCCGACAGGCCAGTGGTGCACTCCCCAGCATTGGTTTGGTAAGTTTTAGCAGCAAGTTCTTGAAGACACCCTGCAAACAGAGCCTCTAAAGAGCAAACCGGAAGGCTTTTCGGGGCGAGAAGCCGAATGCATGCATGCATGTTCAACATCTTCAAACAGAGCTGGGGCAGCTTAGTTTAAAGCTTTATTTATTAATTAGCTTGAATTTGTGATTTAATTAATTAATTTGTTAATTAGTTAATTGTTGTAATAAGAGATTGAGAAATGATGATTGTGCATATAACACATGATGTGGATGTGTGGATGGGTGAGAGATATTGGAAACCATGTGGTAAATATACATGGTGTGACCTCATGGTATACATGGTGTGGCCTAATCTTGAAGGTCACATGGTACACATGGTCCATCTACATATGGCCTAACCATGAGGGACAAATGGTCCATCCACAAATGGCCTAACCATGAAGGACACATGGTCTTGGACATGTGGTACATATGGTGTGGCCAAACCATGAGGTACACATGGTTTGCCATATATGCCTATATAAGGGCTCATGCTCAATATTATGTAGACACACAAAAAATAATAAGTTCTCTATCTATTCATCTATCTTGAGGCTACGATCTTGACAGCCTAAGAATTTGGAGTATGGATAGACGAGGCTAGTAATTCAAGCATCCGATATAATCTTGATCTCTTTAAGGATATTCAAGCCCTTCTCAATTGGTAAAACTACCACTTCCCTATATAGCAGAACATCACATATTAGCACGTCTCCCCTCAAATACAATAACCCGACTTATAGTCATATACTACAAAAAATTAAGGTTTTAGAGACTAAAATTTAAGGACAAAATTATTTTTTAGGAACCAAATATTTTTGTTGCGAAAAATGTTGTTATTATATTTTTAGCAACGAAAATTAAACATTAGTGATGAATTATTATCCTTTTGGGACCAAAGTTTTTGTCTTAAAAAATAAACCAATGTAAGACTAAATTATTTTGTCCCTAAAAATCTATTTATCAGTGACATTTTCAAAATTTTGTTGCTAAAAGCCTTGTTTTTGACTTTTCGGGACGACCTTTTAGCGACTATCCTCACAACAATAGAAATTGGTCCGTAAATGTCATTCATTTCCAACAAAATTTTCACTTTTAGAGACTAAAAAATTTGGTTTGTAAAACTCTTATATGTTGTAGTAATATTGATTCAATCAACCCTGCACAAGTAGGTGAGTCCAATGCTTCACCATATCAACACCTTTACAAGTTGCCTAATTATTTATGTATAAAGATAATATATATATAGATACACTCACAATTCCCCATATATATTATGAATGCACAAGCTTTAATTTATATATATATATACAAACAAATGAAGAGTCCTCATATTTAATACAATAATGAATCAATTGTAACTCACCATAATAAACTATATAAATCATAACCTTTCACATGAATTATATACTTGTATAATTAGCTAAGAGTAATAAATGCACACTCAAACCCTTTCCATTCACCATATTGCATTATTATATAATTATAATATGATTAATTACACTTTTTTTTTTTTTTTTATCAGCAAAAAGAAACTTTGTTGATGAAGAAAGCATAACATGCAAAAGCTAACATCAATAAAGAGGGAAGTACAAAAAGCATCAACGCTAACCTTAATAATCCCAACCAGGTTGGCACCGCAAATGAAGCACAATCATTTATTATATAATTATAATCTGATTAATTACACTTTTTTTTTTTTTGATCAACAAAAAGAAACTTTATTGATGAAGAAAGCATAACATGCAAAAGCTAACATCAATAAAGAGGGAAGTGCAAAAAGCATCAATGCTAACCTTAACAATCCCGACTAGGTTGGCACCGTAAATGAAACACAATCATTTGAAAGAACTTGACCCAAGATTGGTGAGAGACCAATCAAAGAGAATCAAAGGAAAGAGAAAAACCAAAAAACAGAACAACAAAATCAACATCAACAGAGCAAAAACCCACATCAACACTTCAACTCGTCAACAGAGCAAAAAACCAAAAGTATCAACACTTCAACTCCCCCCTAGCTGCACAGATGCCTCATCAACAGATGCCTCATTGGCAAAATAACCAGACCAATCCCCTGAATAGACCAGACTAGATTAGCAACCTTTCACCAAATCTTTTAACAGACCTTAGACACATACCTTGACCACAAAACAGCAGCAACATCAACTATGCAGACTTCAGCATAGCATCATACAACACTAGTACCAAACAAAATATAGCAGCAGCAAATCATTAAGCCAATCAGCAAAACATAAACACCAGCATTTTCAGCAGCAAACAGACAGATTTGCAACCTCAGAAACAACATCATATAGCAGCAGACCTCCTAGAAAAATTCACTCCCATAACATTTGTCTACACCCTTAGCATGGAAACATTAAAACTACTAATCAAAACCTACCTGCTACTGCCCAAAACAGAACAAATAGACAAAACACCAACTGGACTGAGAACTCAACCAAACTGCCATCTCCCCAGGCACATCCTGATTAGAGCAAACCAGGTCACAACAGAACACAACAAACAGATCAAAGCAGAAACACAACAGATAGATCAACAGTAGACCAGCAGACCAGAGGCAAAAAGATCATCAGTAGACCAGCAAACCAACAACAAACACCTCATCTGTTTCACCCACATAGACCCAGCAAGGCGCTATAAACAGTGCACAAAGACACAACAGAAAAACTATAAGAAGATTCTAACTTGTTAAATATTGTAGACAAACCCATCCACCCCATACCTTTGCCTAAGTGAATATGCTTTCATCTAAATGGCCACTCTAAATTTAATTAACTCACATAGGCCATCATAAATGGGCTGCAGCTCATTGAGCAAGCAGTCATTTCTACATTTCCAAAGGACCACAAACCAGAAATCAAAACTATTATCCACAGTTGTTTCTTCCTTTTCCTGTAAGTCCAACCTAACCACCAGTGCATGAACATAACCACTGAACTAGGAAGGCCCATTGCAAACTCCACCACTTGATTATGGTATACCAAACTTTTGAAGCAAAGGGGTATAACAATTAGAACATGATTAAGTGATTCAATCTCTGCATGACAAAACACACACTCAATACTAACTTCATGACTTAAGATACCAATTCGATGTAAATAATCTGAAGTCTTTAACCTCTCTTTCCAGACTAACCAAGTGTCACGACCCAAACCCGCCCCTATAGGTTTAGCATCGTAACCGGCCAGTAATTCCCTAGATTACCAAAGGCCTTTGAACAGAATAACATATAGTTAGGGGCTGTAGAAGTAAATATACAAAATATTAGTAGTCCATTGAGTTATGACGACATACATGAGGCAGATAATTTAAATACTTTATAAACTAGCAAGTGGTGTCAAAAGATACAGTATTTACACATCACCCATGGACGTATAATCAAAAATGTTGCCCGTAATTCAAAGAAACAAAGTCTAGTACATTCACAAAAATAGCCACTAAACTCGACTTAATCCGGAACCTCCTCGAAAAGCACAAAGGTTGGCTGACAAAAACTGAAACGCTAGGTCCTCAACTCTGAGCCTAGTTACATGCCTAATCACCTACATACATAATATAAATAGTGAGCGGAAGCCTGGTGAATAATAACGAAGTAAAGGATTTAATTGAATGAAGTCCATACCAGATTCAGAAATCATAATTCAGATTTATAAACAGATTCATATTCATATTCTTGTTCAACTCATACGTAGTAGTTAGAGTTCATGCTTAATTATATGCGGTACATCCATTAGCGCTAACAGAGCAGATACAGAACATGTGGTGGTTATGAATAACCGGTTCCATAAAGAAACCTCCGGATCCGGGGTAACAGAGAATAAACATGCAGAGCCCCATGATGGAGCCTCCGGTACGGGTAACAAGGTGCAGACATATTAAGTTCTATAATGGAACCTCCGATACCGGGTAACAGCTAACAGATATTCCATGATACTAAGGATGCCATGAATACATTGTCAGAAATTGGACAATCATTCATTGTACAGAACATATCATTTCAGAAAACAGATCTTAATTCATCATATAGAAAATAAATAAAGTTGAATATAACTTTACTAAGCTATTACTCACAGTTGGCTTCGGATGCAGACAGACAGAGCAGACTAATCAAACGGTTTACGGCACGTGACCTACATTAACACATAACAAATACACATTTGAAACACACGTTAGAAAACATCTAACTCATTACGTTCTTGTTCTTAGTGTGTTTCTTCATTGACCCTTATTATTATGCTTTAATGTTGGCCTAGGAAGCCTAGGATGGAATGAGGATACAAAAATGCATTGGAAAACACTTGGTCAAATTTCTGAAAACAGGGTCCCTGCTCGAGCGGACATGCAAAATATGAGGGTTCGCTCGAGCGTGACTTCATTCGCTTGAGTGGTTTATAAACTTTGAAAAAGTACTGGTTGCTTATTTTTTACGCTCGACGGATGCTCGATCCCCGCTTGAGCGTGAAACTCAGACCCTCGCTCGAACGTGACTCTTGTCGCTCGAGCGTGCTGCAAAACACAAGAATTTTTGAGGGCTTGCAATCCATGCTCAAGCGTTCTTCAGATCGCTCGAGTGGAAGTGCATGCACTCAGAGTGGTCGCTTAAGCGTGGATTCTTCCGCTCGAGCGTAGATACAAATTCTGGAATTTCCAGATTTGATCTCCAAGTTCAAAACTCAATTTCAATGTTGGAATTCATGTTCTTTTGGGACAAAAACTTAAGGAAACTTACGTAACTTGGAGAAACTTTGTGAATTTAAGATCATTTCGCAAAATCAACGTTCGAGAGCATGTAAATTGTACAAAATCAACTTAGAATTTCAAGGACATAGCATGTATAGATTTATCTTGGCTTCAACACTTTCAATACATGAGCTATTGAGGTAAATTGGTATGAAACTTCATGAATTTTCAAAACAAAGACAAGATGAACACATATATGTGGAAGTTCTTTGATATCAATCTCAAAACTTCATGAATTATGCATGCATGCAATGACTCTTCCCAAATTCCTTAATTTAAGCTCAATTCTCATGTTTAGCCATCATAACTTCTTGAACTCTCTCACAAATGTCTAGAATACAAAGCTTAGGGACAAGATCTGTAACAAACCTCACATTGTTTACCGATTAATGACTGATTGATTACCGATTACTAATAAACTGAGACCGAATATGATAAGTAATGAATCAACTGAAATACTGAACTGACTAACTGAAATCTGGAACTGATTGATTGACTGTATCTGTTTGAACTGCATTTCTATCTGTTTCCTGTTTAGTTATCTGTTCATGTTCTATGTTTAAACTGTTAATTGAAGGCCCTATCGGCGGCCGAATCCGAAACCGACTAGTGTTTAATGAACACCATAATTTATGTGATTCTATGGTATATTTAATTGAATTGTGATTTGGTATGATTAAATTAACTTAAATTAAGCTAATTGGCAAGAGTTTAATTTATTTACCATATTGCCACCCTTAGTGGGCCACTACTCAACATATTGAGCCTTGTATACACTTAGATTAACATTTTCTTCAGCCATTTTGAGCTCACCACCGAACTAGTGAGAGAGTGAAAGGTTAGGAAGTGTTTTCAACTTGACTTCATTGAGAATTGGCTTGAATCTTGAGGAATTGAAGTGTAAATTGGCAAATTGAACCTCTAGACTTGTCATTGAGGAACTTAGGTATGAATTTCATCCTCCACATTGCATATTTAAGCTCTATCTAGCATGGATCATAATAGTTTATGAGCTAAGTCAAGAATTGGTCTTGTAGTGTTGGATTAAAGCTTGTATCATGCATGCATGTGTTTATCCTTGCATTTTGATGTTGATTTCATGGCAATCGGTGCATGCATGCCCATAATTATGTTTAAGTCCATGAATTCATCTTGTCTTTGAAGAATTGGCTCACTTGAGCATGAAATTGAAGCTTTGAATTGATTTAAGTTCATGCATGTTCATTTGAAATCATGTTCATGAAAAATGGGTTTGAAATTGGTTTTAATTGATCTTCCCTTGGGCCTTGATTTTACAAATTGAGCATTGAATCATGGTATTCTATGTATCTACAAGTGTTTTCCAAGAAATGGGCCCAAAGGAATTGATTTTGATGCATTTGAGTTTGATTTTGAACTTGGAGCTCGAATATGGATTTTCCAGATTTTGGTCTTCCGCTCGAGCGGGGATAACGGCACTCGAGCCGGAAATTCGTGCTCCCAGCACTTTGCAGTGTTTTACAGTATGCTCGAGCGGGGTATTGGACGCTCGAGCGGAACCTTGTGTCTTACGCTCGAGCGGCTATCGAGCGCCCTATCGAGCGTGATTTTCACCCATCCAGTACTTTTGGCATGTTTTGCAGACCGCTCGAGCGGGGGTAAATGATGCTCGAGCGGGAACCTTTGTCTGCATGACTGCTCGAGCGGAGTGAGTTACGCTCGAGCGGGACCCTGTTTCACTGAAAATTCTGAAAATGTTTTCTAAGTGCATCTTTGCATCCTCATCCCATCCTAGGCATTCTTAGGCCTAGTTTAAGACATCTTAATGAGGATATAGATGTAGAATACACCGAGGCAAATTAGGGATTAAGTTATTATCTTTCCCAAACTGTATAGCTTAGTGTGTGTTCAATCTGTAACTGTGTTAGGGTTGGCTTCCGGAGACGCGCTCTAGCATTACTGTAGCCCAGAACTCTGTGAGTAACAATTGTGTAAAGATATGTTCAAAATGATCATCTTCTGAATACTGAACTGAACTGTTTACTGAACTGATATTGTTTACTGAATGAATGTATGCCCTATATTCTGAACTGTACTGTGGCATCCTTAGCACCTACTGTTTACTGTTACTGTTACAGAGATCTCTGTCGGTTCCCTCGTGGAACCACTACTGTTTACTGATTGATGGCCATCATTACTGTTCGATCTTAAGACCTACTGCTTACTGTACTGTTATGCTAATGGATGTACCACATATGACTGATTGACTGAAAGACTGAAATACTGATTTAATGAACTGTTTTCATTACTGTAAGGACATTCATTCTAAACCTCTTTATGCAGTATGTTATTCACTGGGCTTTAGCTCACTGCTCATATATATATGTAGGTGTGCAGGCACCAGACCGCAGCTAGGAGCGTCGGGGTAAACTCCAGTTTTGTCAAGCCAACCATTGTGCCTCACTGCGAGGTTCCGAGCCTGCCAAGCTAAGGCTTAGGGGTGTTTTAGTTTTTCCCCTTCTGTACTGTTTTGGTTATTGTTTAGACTGAATGTTTGGGTATTGTACTGTTTAATAGGGATTAGGTCCCCTGATCTGACTGACTGTAAGTATTGTACATACTGGTTTGCACTGTTTATATGTATACGTGTGAAAAGTCTTTTGCATACAGACTGTCACAGCTCATTGGACACTGTTTATTTACTGTATTGGCTTTCGCCATGCCCCTGTACTCTGTTTTACTGTCTTACTGTTAAGCAGGCCTTCGGTAATCTCGGATTATTGGTCGGTTACGGTGTTAAACCCATAGGGGCGGGTTTGGGTCGTGACAGAGTGGTATCAGAGCGATACTTAACCACGAGTTATACCGCACACACGTGTCCAAATGAGCTATAAGGTGTCCTAGAAAAGTAATAGGGCATCACATGAGCATGATAAGTGTGTGGTTATGACATGACTGATTGTATGCTAATGTGTTAACCTGTTTAAAGAAATGACTGCCTATGTGGATAACTGTTACAACTGTTATAACTGCTTATAGTGATATGGACAATGCAAATGAAACTGAATCCTCATCCACTGAGGCAAGAATGACAAGAATGGAAAGAATGATGGAACTGATAACTGCTAGGCTAGAGCAACAACAGAATCAATAGCCCCCACCTCCTCCTCCGGTACAGTCGGAACAGAATGTGAATGTTAATGATGAGGACATAATTGCTCTTACCCAGAAGTTCAGTAAAATGAAACCACCTTCCTTCCAGGGAGGTCTCGAACCGTTAAAGGCTGAAGCTTGGGTGCTTGAAACAGAAAAGTTGTTTGAAGTGTTTTCGTGCTCGGAGGCACACAAAGTACTGTTGGCTACCTTCACCTTGCAAGAAGAGGCTAGAAGGTGGTGGATGCTAGTCCGTGACACCAACACTGTAGTGACTTGGGCTCAGTTCAAGGAGTCCTTCTTTGAAAAGTATTTTCCCCAATGTGTCAGGGACAGGAAAGTAACTGAGTTTGAATAGCTAAGACAGGGTACAATGTCTGTTGCTGAATATGAAGCAAAGTTCACTGAGCTTGCTAGATATGCACCACATATGGTGGACACTGATTACAAAAAGGCCAGGAAGTTTGAAGGCGGCCTGAATGTTGCAATACTCGACAGAATAAATGTCTTGAAATTACCGACCTATGTAGGTGTTCTTGACCGAGCATTGATGGCCGAGTCGAACATCGAGGCAGTGAGACAATCTAAAACACCAGCGTCTGAATGGCGTGGTAAAAGGCAGGGTTTTAAGTTCAAGAAAGGCAAAAACAACCCAGTGAACAAGAAACAGAATATAGGGTCAACGACTACTTCTAGTCAAGGGAACCGGTCTATACCGCCCTGTTCTGAATGTGGTAAGAACCATAAGGGAGTTTGTTATAAAATTTCTGGTGCTTGTTACAGGTGTGGCAAGGTGGGCCACATGGTCAAAGATTGCCCTTCCACTTCTACGGGCAATAGCAAAGCTACACCAAATGTGGCGGCATCAACTATAGCACCAAAACCGAACCCGAAAGCTACCGGGAAAAAGCCTATGAGGCAGGGCCGAGTGTTTGCCCTAGTACCAGGAGACGTACAAAATACCGAGACCGTAGTGTCAGGTATCCTCTCTATTTGTACTCAAAATGCATATGTACTGATTGACTCGGGGTCTACACATTCTTATGTATCGCATGCTTTTTCGCGGAAATTGAATAGACCCTTAGAACCCATGAATTACTTGTTAGCGGTATCTTCACCTGTTGGGGGATCCGTGACATGTGCTTATATGTACCCTGCATGTGAAATCATTGTTGGGGATATGTATCTGTTTATTGATTTACTGCCATTGAATATTGATCATTTTGATGTAATATTGGGGATGGACTGGTTAACGAAATGTCATGCCACCATAGACTGTGTAACGAAACAAGTAGTTTTCCGTCCACTAGGTTTGCCCGAATTTGTGTTTAATGGGAGTGGAGTAGTACCTCCTCCGTATTTGATTTCATCTGTGAAAGCTGTTAAACTGATTAGAAAGGGGTGTAAAGGATATCTGTGTTCTGTATTGACTGTATCTACTGATGATAATGTTAATGTGAACAGTATTCCCATAGTCAGAGAGTTCCCAGATGTTTTTCCGGAGAATCTGCCAGGGGATTTGATTGACAGGGAGATTGAATTCACCGTTGATGTGATTCCGAGAACACAGCCAGTATCTAAAGCTCCTTACAGAATGGCCCCAACTGAACTGAAAGAATTGAAAGTGCAATTGCAAGAACTGTTAGACAAGAAGTTCATCAGACCCAGTACTTCACCGTGGGGCGCTCCTATTTTGTTTGTGAAAAAGAAAGACGGCTCACTGAGACTGTGTATTGACTACCGTGAACTGAACAAGGTAACTGTGAAAAACAAATACCCATTACCTCGTATTGATGACTTGTTTGATCAGTTACAGGGTGCTCAAGTTTTCTCTAAGATTGACCTCAGATCCGGATACCATCAGTTGAAAGTTAAACCTGAAGACATTGATAAAACTGCTTTTAGAACGAGGTATGGACATTATGAATTTTTAGTTATGCCTTTTGGAGTTACCAATGCACCTGCAGCATTTATGGACCTCATGAATAGAATCTTTAAACCGTACCTTGACGACTTTATCGTGGTATTCATTGATGACATATTGATTTACTCCAAAAGTATAGAAGACCACGAACATCATCTGAGACTTGCCCTGCAAACCCTAAGAGAACAGAAACTGTATGCTAAACTGTCTAAATGTGAGTTTTGGCTTGATCATGTTATGTTTTTGGGGCATATTGTTAGCAAAGATGGAATTTCTGTTGATCCACAGAAAATTGAAGCTGTAGTGAACTGGCCTAGACCAACAAATGTGACAGAAGTCCGAAGCTTTTTAGGATATATTACAGAAGATTCGTCAAAGATTTCTCCAAAATTGCCTTACCGTTGACTCAACTGACTCAGAAGGGGATATCATTTGACTAGACTGACTAAAGGGAATCAGCGTTCCAAGAGTTAAAAACTCGATTGGTGACTGCACCGGTTCTTACCTTACCTTCAGGTACGGATGGTTATACTGTATTTAGTGATGCTTCTCATAAGGGTTTGGGATGTGTTTTAATGCAGAATGTGAGAGTAATTGCCTATGCTTCCCGACAACTGAGACCGCACGAAAAGAATTACCCAACCCATGATCTGGAACTTGCTGCAGTAGTATTTGCCCTAAAAATCTGGCGTCACTACCTATATGGGGCGTGTGAAGTTTATACCGACCACAAGAGTCTGAAATATTTCTTCACACAGAAGGAACTGAACATGAGACAGTGGAGATGGCTAGAACTGATTAAAGATTATGACTTACAGATTTTGTACCATCCGGGAAAAGCCAACACCGTTGCCAATGCACTGAGCCGGAAATCGATTGGAAACTTAGCCTGTTTGCTTACGGGACAGAAAGAGTTGCTTTGTGACCTTGAAAAATCTGAAATTGAAATTGTGTTGAGAGAACAAGGTGGAACAATAGCTGCTATTTCTGCTCAACCGGCATTGATTGAAGAAATTAAAGAGAAACAGCAACTGGATGACTTTTTGAAGAAGGTCATCGAAGAAAGGGAATATAAACCGAGACCGGGTTTCCAGTTTGAAAATAATGTACTGAAATTTCAAGAAAGACTGTGTGTACCGAATGATTCTGAATTGAAAAGAAGAGTTCTGCAAGAGGTCCACAACTCAAAATTTTCTATCCATCCGGGGAATACGAAAATGTATGAAGATTTGAAACTGAATTTCTGGTGGCCGGGAATGAAGAAAGAAATTGCTGACTTTGTATCGAAATGTCTTCATTGCCAACAAGTCAAAGCTGAACATCAACGACCCGCAGGTTTATTGCAGCCCTTACCGATACCGGAGTGGAAATGGGAACATATTACCATGGATTTTATCATCGGATTGCCTCGCTCCAGTAAAGGTATGGACTCAATTTGGGTTATTGTTGATAGACTGACTAAATCTGCTCACTTCCTACCTGTTAAGACAATTTATAATGCGGACAAATTGGCTATACTCTATATTGATGAAATTGTTAGACTGCATGGAGTGCCTGTGTCCATTGTTTCTGACAGGGATTCGAAGTTTACATCGAGGTTTTGGCAAAGCCTACAGACTGCATTGGGAACTGAACTGAGACTGAGTAGTGCCTATCATCCTTAGACAGATGGCCAGTCAGAAAGGACCATCCAGACTCTGGAGGATTTACTGAGAATGTGTGTCCTTGATTTTCAGGGAAATTGGGAAAGCCATTTGCCATTGGCTGAATTCGCCTATAACAATAGTTATCATTCAAGTATTGGTATGGCGCCTTTCGAGGCATTGTATGGCAGAAAATGTAGATCTCCAATCTGCTGGGTAGAAGTTGGAGATGGGCCTTTGCTTGGGCCCGAGATTGTATATGAAACGACTGAGAAAGTAAAACTGATACAACAGAGACTGAAAACTGCGCAGAGCAAACAGAAAAGTTACGCAGATGTTAGAAGACGAGGTAGAGAATATGAAGTGGGAGATCACGTTTTTGTGAAAGTGACACCGATGAAAGGCCAGACTCGTTTTGGAGTCAAAGGTAAGTTAGCGCCGAGATATGTCGGGCCATACGAGATTATTGAGAAAATCAATCCGGTGGCGTATCAAGTTGCGTTTCCTCCTGAAATGGAACATATGCATAACGTCTTCCACATTTCTATGTTGAGAGATTATCTCCGGGATCCCTTCTATGTGATTGAGCCTACTCGTGTAGTGTTGAGTGATAACTACACTTACGAGGAACGACCTATACAGATTGTGAACAGACGGATCAAGAAACTAAGAAACAGAGAGATCCCGTTAGTGAAAGTCGACTGGCAAAACCATGGTGGCGTGTATGCCACTTGGGAAAGGGAAGATGACATGGCTAAGAGATATCCTGATTTGTTTCCACTGGATCCTGTTTTCTTCCAGAATGAAGGTAACTCGAGTTTAGAGGACTAAACTCTTTATAAGGAGGGGAGACTGTAACAACCCTCACACTGTTTACCGATTAATGACTGATTGATTACCGATTACTGCTAAACTGAGACCGAATATGATAAGTAATGAATCAACTGAAATACTGAACTGACTGACTGAAATCTGGAACTGATTGATTGACTGTATCTGTTTGAACTGCATTTCTATCTGTTTCCTGTTTAGTTATCTGTTCATGTTCTATGTTTAAACTGTTAATTGAAGGCCCTATCGGCGGCCGAATCCGAAACCGACTAGTGTTTAATGAACACCATAATTTATGTGATTCTATGGTATATTTAATTGAATTGTGATTTGGTATGATTAAATTAACTTAAATTAAGCTAATTGGCAAGAGTTTAATTTATTTACCATATTGCCACCCTTAGTGGGCCACTACCTCAACATATTGAGCCTTGTATACACTTAGATTAACATTTTCTTCAACCATTTTGAGCTCACCACCGAACTAGTGAGAGAGTGAAAGGTTAGGAGTGTTTTCAATTTGACTTCATTGAGAATTGGCTTGAATCTTGAGGAATTGAAGTGTAAATTGGCAAATTGAACCTCTAGACTTGTCATTGAGGAACTTAGGTATGAATTTCATCCTCCACATTGCATATTTAAGCTCTATCTAGCATGGATCATAATAGTTTATGAGCTAAGTCAAGAATTGGTCTTGTAGTGTTGGATTAAAGCTTGTATCATGCATGCATGTGTTTATCCTTGCATTTTGATGTTGATTTCATGGCAATTGGTGCATGCATGCCCATAATTATGTTTAAGTCCATGAATTCATCTTGTCTTTGAAGAATTGGCTCACTTGAGCATGAAATTGAAGCTTTGAATTGATTTAAGTTCATGCATGTTCATTTGAAATCATGTTCATGAAAAATGGGTTTGAAATTGGTTTTAATTGATCTTCCCTTGGGCCTTGATTTTACAAATTGAGCATTGAATCATGGTATTCTATGTATCTACAAGTGTTTTCCAAGAAATGGGCCCAAAGGAATTGATTTTGATGCATTTGAGTTTGATTTTGAACTTGGAGCTCGAATATGGATTTTCCAGATTTTGGTCTTCCGCTCGAGCGGGGATAACGGCGCTCGAGCGGGAAATTCGTGCTCCCAGCACTTTGCAGTGTTTTACAGTATGCTCGAGCGGGGTATTGGACGCTCGAGCGGCTATCGAGCGCCCTATCGAGCGTGATTTTCACCCATCCAGTACTTTTGGCATGTTTTGCAGACTGCTCGAGCGGGAACCTTTGTCTGCATGACTGCTCGAGCGGAGTGAGTTACGCTCGAGCGGGACCCTGTTTCACTGAAAATTCTGAAAATGTTTTCTAAGTGCATCTTTGCATCCTCATCCCATCCTAGGCATTCTTAGCCCTAGTTTAAGACATCTTAATGAGGATATAGATGTAGAACACACCGAGGCAAATTAGGGATTAAGTTATTATCTTTCCCAAACTGTATAGCTTAGTGTGTGTTCAATTTGTAACTGTGTAGGGTTGGCTTCCGGAGACGCGCTCTAGCATTACTGTAGCCCAGAACTCTGTGAGTAACAATTGTGTAAAGATATGTTCAAAATGATCATCTTCTGAATACTGAACTGAACTGTTTATTGAACTGATATTGTTTACTGAATGAATGTATGTCCTATATTCTGAACTGTACTGTGGCATCCTTAGCACCTGCTGTTTACTGTTACTGTTACAGAGATCTCTGTCGGTTCCCTTGTGGAACCACTACTGTTTACTGATTGATGGCCATCATTACTGTTCGGTCTTTAAGACCTACTGCTTACTGTACTGTTATGCTAATGGATGTACCACATATGACTGATTGACTGAAAGACTAAAATACTGATTTAATGAACTGTTTTCATTATTGTAAGGACATTCATTCTAAACCTCTTTACGCAGTATGTTATTCACTGGGCTTTAGCTCACTGCTCATATATATATGTAGGTGTGCAGGCACCAGACCGCAGCTAGGAGCGTCGGGGTAAACTCCAGTTTTGTCAAACCAACCACTGTGCCTCACTACGAGGTTCCGACCCTGCCAAGCTAAGGCTTAGGGGTGTTTTAGTTTTTTCCCTTCTGTACTGTTTTGGTTATTGTATAGACTGAGTGTTTGGTACTGTACTGTTTAATAGGGATTAGGTCCCTGATCTGACTGACTGTAAGTATTGTACATACTGGTTTGCACTGTTTATATGTATACGTGTGAAAAGTCTTTTGCATACAGACTGTCACAGCTCATTGGACACTGTTTATTTACTGTATTGGCTTCCGCCATGCCCCTGTACTCTGTTTTACTGTCTTACTGTTAAGCAGGCCTTCGGTAATCTCGGATTACTGGCCGGTTACGGTGCTAAACCCATAGGGGCGGGTTTAGGTCGTGACAAGATCCTCACCTAGAGTGTTCAATTCTTTAAGGTTAGTGATGCTCTTAAGAAATTCTCCAATCTCCTAGCAATTTCGTTTCCAATCTCAAGGTTTGATCTCAAACTCCCTTGGTTCCTTCATCTCTCACGTGTTTGCTCTCAAGAAAGTGAAATGAAAGTATGAAAGTGTAATCTAGAGCCTACTTTTGCCTTATATAGGCCCAATCAAGAAAGCTTAATTAAACTTGGTTCAATCTAATCAAATGAGCACTAATTATTCTAATTTAATTCGTTCCGAATCGAATTTTAATTGAACCTACCATAAAATTCTAAAATTCTATATAGTACATATATCAAGCTAATTTCAGAATTGGATGCCGATAAGGCCTTCAATTCACAAAATGTAATAGGAATTTCAAATAGATATTCCTACAATAAACAGATAAAACACAAATAACGCAACACATGTGCAATTTATTCAAAATCTGAGCTTAATAACTTATTAGGCATATTAAATCATGGTTATCATTAATCATGAGTCGGGGTTGTTACACCAAGAGAGAAATTGGGCCATAAAAGGAGAGAGATTGTGCTAGATCAAGTCAGGAATTGTTAGGGTAGGACCATTAGAAGATTCACACTAGTTAACAGCGTCTTTAACTTTGAAAATACCTGCAGGATCAGCTGTCCATACAAGATTATCATTAGAATCCAATCTCAAATCAGGACCCTCACCTAGAGCAATATGAAGTCTCTGTAATTCATCTTCCTCCCAAGCTAATAAGGGTCTTCTGAAGTTGAAAGCCCAGCTATTCTGATTTCGGGCCCTAGACCACTGCATGTATAGGGAGATGTCTCTGTCCACTGATAAGTAGTATAATCTAGGGAATTGGGACTTCAAACACCGGGTGCCCATCCAATTATCAATCCAAAAACTAAGTCTTTCACTATTACCAATCTTGATTTCAGTATTGTGCAAATAATAGTTGAACAGGCTGCTGTTAGACTCATTAACAAGTAGAATGTCACTTCACAATTTTGAAAGATTGTTTGCCTCCACATGAAAAGGAAACCATCATCCCCCCTCTGACTTGTACTTACTGCAAATGAGCTGTTTCCAAAGTGAGTTATCTTCTATCCCAAATCTCCACCACCACTTGGCAAGCAAGCTATTGTTCATGATTCTTAAATCTCTAATCCCCAACCCACCTTGCTTTTTATCCTTGGTTAAATCCTTCAATTTCACCAAGTGGACTTTCTTCTTGACCTCAGAATCTCCTCACAGGAAGGCTGCTTGAATCTTATCAATCTTTTTTCCTACACTTCGAGGCAACCTAAACAGAGATATGTAATAAATAGGAAGTGAGGAAAGTACAGATTTAATCAGTGTTACTCTACCTACAAAGAACAACAACCTCCTTTTCCAACCTGTTAGTTTCTTTTTGAATTTCTCCACCACAGGTTTCCAGGTTGCTCTTCTTGATGGATTGGCCCCTAATGGCATTCCAAGGTACTTCAGAGGGAGCTTCTGGCAAGTACAATTAAGTTTTGAAGCAAAAGCTTGCACAATATCATCAGGAATGCCTACACTATATACAGTACTCTTATGAAAATTGATTTTCAACCCAGAAATAATCTCAAAGCATCTGAGTATTCTCTTCACAGTTAACACTTCAGGCCACTCAGCTTTACAGAAAATAATTGTGTCATCCGCAAACTGAATATGGGAGATATTAATGTCATTGAACCCAAAGGTTATTGTAGACACCTCATTTTTGACCGCCCTTAAGACTTGGGTGCCACTGATTGCTTACTTGATGGTGCAGGCTATGCTATGCAAAGGTTCGATTTCTTTGGCAAGGAGAGCGTCAAATCCCAAACCTCACACCCATTTTTGGACCAAAGCCTTTTGACCAAAATTTTAGACCTTAAAACTCTCTCTTTCAAAATATTTTTGAAAAAAGTTCCTACGATGTTCCGAGGCTCGCATTTCGTTAAATGTTGTATTTTTTGGTAAACCGAGCAAGGACAAAGTGATAATTAATGAAAGAAATGTGAAATCTTTGAAAACATCTTTAAAGCACCTTATTTAGGGGTTTGGAGTTGAAGAAAAGAGGAGAGGAGATGAGAGAAGAAAACTAGCTGAGGAGAAGTTAGGCATGAATCTGGTTAAACCGAAACTGAGTAGTCTTCACTAAAATGAGCATAACTTTTTGCACACTTAGAATTTTTATGTGAGTCTACCACCATTGGAAATAAGACTTCAAGGGCGTCAACTTAGGCTTAAGAATGACCTGCAAAGGAGTCTAGATGAAGGAGATATTCCCATTTGAAGTTAGGCCCAAAAAACAGATTATTCTGGCCAACCAGAGGTGGAGGTTGTTGGCCATGGATGGGCTTTTCTGGCCATGTGCCGGCCATGAATGGCCTTTTTCGGCCATGTGTCGTCCAAGAGTGATCCTTCCCGGCCAAGAATGGACCTGTGCCGGCCATCACTGCTGTCAAAAATCAGATTTTTTGCAGATATTTACCTCCATCTGTTTCTAGATTGCTCCAGCTGTCCATTAATGGATATTTTCAACCAAAGCTCATGGTTTTCTATATATAGATGGCCTATCTCTCATATTTGGAGATTAGAAGAAAGTTTGGGAGCCTCTCTCTCTAAAACCTCTCTCTCTGCAATCCTCTATCTCTTGATATTTTATGCCTTGAAGCCTAAATTCTCTACACTCTTGCATGTGAGCCCTTGATCAAACTTGATCATCATTGTGTTGAGGTTGCTTGAGGTCCTATTTGAGCTCTAGAAGAGGATATTGGCTTGGTTTGACTTGCCTTTGTTTCCTAAATAGCATCTTGTCTTCAAAGAGGTAGAATACTTATATTTTAAGCCTAATTTAAATACTTGTTTGGCCACCTTTGCATGCTGTTTTGAGGCTGGTTTTAACCTCTGAAATCTCTGTTTTTTATGGTTTAAAATGGTGGTTTGAGGTTTGATTTGAGTTAGGGGTAGTCCACTATTTTTTATAGCTTGTTTATTAAATTGTTGTGCCATCTTTCAAAGCTTTTAAAACAACTTTTTTTAGCTCTTTTATCCACTAAATTCCAGGGGATTTTCAGTGGTAAAAACTTTGTTTTGAGGTCCAAAATAGGAGGGGGTGGCCTCCCCTCCTTGTGTCTTGTTTGCAAGTGTAGATAGCCTAACACGTGAGCATGTTTTTCTACCTTTTTATGACTTGATCCCAGCATGTTTTAGCTACTGATTTGGCATGATTTAACTCTGTTTTGGGCTGTCTTGGTCATATGAGCCTTGTCTTGCATGGTTGGAGTGCAAATGGCTTCACTAGCTTGGCATTTTAGGCCTCTAAACTTGATTTGCTTGAGATGTTTGCATGTTGAAGTGTCTTTTTACATGTAATTTCAGTGTTCATAGCTCTTTCACATGCTCATTTGCTTTACTCTTTCATTACTTTTTAGAGTTGCTCTTGAGTCTTGTTTGTAGCCTAACATGTGAGCATGTTTTTCTAGCCTTTTGTGCCTTAATCTCAGCAAGTTTTAGCCACTGTTTTCGCATATTTTAACTCTGTTCTAAGTTGGTATGGTTAGTTGAGCTTTATAGTGCATGGCTATAGTGTAGTGTTCTTCACTAGTTTAGTATTTTTGGCTTTTGAACATGTTGTGCATGAGTTGCTTGCATGTTGTAGTATCATTTTTCATACCATTTCAGCATTGAAATATCTACAACCTCCCTTATTTCTTCACTTTTCCATTTGTTTTGAGAGTTGGTTAACCTTAAGGTTGTGTTTAAGTTTGAGATAGAGCTTGTGCTCAATTGTTTTAATCCTCTGTTGAGGGTTTCTACTAACCAAAGGCATGATCTTTCTCATGTCTTAAATCATCCTTTGGTTGACCCCTCTCTCATTAGAGGACAATCACCTTGAACTTAACCGGTTAAAGAATGATTTGGTAATGTAAAATGAGTAAATAAAACATGACAAGTAAAACATGAACAAGATAAGCATGTTGTGTTTGCATCGCATGTGTTCAATCGGACGTTATATTAAACACAAGGTAGGTTGGAGCATTTCATACTCAAAATGATGAAATGAGCCAATCTCCTTTGTCTCCATTGCCTTTGATCATTCATGACAAGGTAGTGGTCTAGAGTCTTGTTTTTGTGCATTTATTGAAAGTGTACAACTCGGATCTTTGGTCATTATGCATTGAAAATGCTTGATTGGTGGTTTTGGATCCAAGAGTGCCACTCCTTTGATGTTTTGATATGATAAGGAGGGGCACAGTACAAACATATCCTTGGAAAACCCTTCATTTTCCTCTGTTTGTGCTCTGTTGCAGTGTGGTCATTTAATACACCAGTGGCCAGCAGTGGCTCACTGATGGCTGGCAGTGCTTCATTCTTGGCCGGCATGGCACATTTTTGGCCGGCAGGGGGCCGACAGCAAGCATTCATGGCCGGCAGGCCACTGCTGCAGTCCTCAGCATTGGTTTGGTAAGGTGGAGCAGAAAATTCTGGAGTGTAGTCAACCCTGCAAACAGAGCCTTTCAAGAGCAAACCAGAGGGCTTTTCGGGGCGAAAACCGAGTGCATGCATCCTCCATTTCCTAAAGCAGAGTTGAGGCAGTGTCATTTAGTGCTCTAAATGTTTAATTAGTGTACATTGGTGTAGACCGCCCAGAACTCGCTTCGCGCGCGAGGGTGTGAATTGGGTTCATAGCTACTATAGTTCGGACTCCTGTCACGGTTTTGAATCTAATCTCGCAAAGTGCAATGTGAGACTGATAAATCACCAAAGAGTCCAAATCTGGCAAATCATTTTGGAAAATCGATTTTAATCAAAAAACGCCAAACATGGACTGCTTTGCCAGATTTCAGAGTCGCCACTTAAATATTTTGTTTTGGGAAATTTAGAAAACCCTGACTCGTCTAAGGCCACGTATCCGTCATCACCAAAGTTGTCTCGGCTCGAGAATTTGGGTACGAGAGGGGAAGGTTTTGAAATAAGCACCCCCGCTCGCCCGATCAAAGGATCGGCCTCTACAAAACATGATATGTTGTTTTGAAAACCTCATGTGTTCTTGTTTGATTATTAGCTAACTTACTATGTGATGCGCACAACACACAAGTATAGACTAAATCACTCAATTTGGAACAAAACATCTCATGTTTGTTTTTCGAAAATGGTTTGAAGTTGCTACTCGCAAGTAGGCTAAAGCGCGGATTTGCCACCCTCAAGTGGGCTTAAAAGATGATGATTTGCCACTTCAAGTGGGGTTAAAACTCACATTTTGATGAATTGTTCCAATTCAAGTAATAAAACCTTCATCCATAGGTATTCATGCAGTTAAACACTTAAGCAGATAGCCTCATGGCAAGCATGCTATCATGACAGTCACTTACACACATGCAAGGATGTTAAAGCGTAAACACTCACAGTGTACTCCGAGCCAAAACAGAAGCTAGTTAGAAATCATGCATGATCCTAGCTATGTTAAGATGTCTAATGCAACACATGCAAAAATGCAACTAACATAGGCTCGGCTATCTAGAATGGCATATGAATGCAACACTTAATAACATGTATTCAAATAGGTATTGAAATACAATGCAGTTTGAATGATGCGCCGAGCCCGGTGCATGCAAGACAAATGAATGATGCACGCATGCAAGCATAAGGTATGCTAATCGAAACATGCCCTAATCTAACCACTGAAAGTGGATAAATAAAAAGGAGAAAGACATGGGGTTGGAAGACATTCACACACACACACACCCTCATTACAACATTTGCCCTCTCGACGGAGGGTCCAAATAATATGAAAGCTAACTAGCTACGCTAATTAAGCTAACTATTACAAACCAACTAATTAACTAACTATTCTAGCTAATTAATTATTACAAACCAAATTAAATTGAATAACCAGCTAATCTAAGCTAATTAATTACAACACATGTAATTAACTACAACTAGCTAGTAAAGCGGTAAAATGGCCTCGCGAGCGAATGAGGCATGCATGCTCGGTCGCTTCCTCTCGAAAATCCATTGCCTTGCCTCTAGATGCCTCTGTTTGCACATCTTTGAACCTCTGAAAATTGTGCCAACCTCCAGATTGCTTCTGTTTGATCTCAAGAACACTCTGATGGCCGATCGGCCATGATTGGTGATCATCGGCCAAAATTGGTGGCCGATCGACAGATTTGATGGCTGGTCGGCTAGTACTTGTGGCCAGTCGGCCACTGATTCCCTGCATTTCCTCCTTTTGCTGCAACAGAGCACAAACAGAGGCATGGCAATGTATTTGCAAGGAAATGTGTGTGCAACTACACTCCTTATCATGTCTCAAGCTCAAAGGAGTGTAATGCTCGGCTCTCAAGTCATCAATCACGCATCTCAATGCATGATGGCCAAAGAGTCAAGTTTGCACAATGTTGATGAATGCGCACATAAGACTCAAAAGGCCTCCACCCCATCATGCACAATCAAGGGGGACGGCGACTAAGAAATGAGGCACGTTTCGTCACTTCAAGTATGAAACGTCTCTCATTTCTTATGTTTGGATTAACGTCCGATCCAAACACATGCAATGCATCACAAACATGTTATCTTGGCATGTTTTACTTTGATTCATTTTGTTTACTCGTTTTAGATTATCGATAAGCCATTTAACCGGTTAAGTCCAAAAGTGAGAAGTCCTCTAATTTGAAAGACGGACCAAGCCACAAGCTTACAACAAAAAAGGCCTTTGGTGACAAACTGATTTTGTCTCTAAACATCAAAATTTCGTCACTAAAGTGATCTGTGACGAAAAAAATTTGTCACCACGTTCGTGGCCTATAGGTCGTCACAAAAAGTACCTGGTGACGAAAAACAGTTTCGTCACCTATTGTTCATTTTTAGCGACGAAATGTTTCGTCTCTAAATGTTGAATTTTTCGTCCTCTAAAACACCAATTTCGTCACCAAAACTAAATAATATTTTATTTTAATTATTTTTTGCGACGAAATATTTCGTCACCAAATATATTTTAGTGACAAAAGTTTTCCTCACCAATGATATGAATTAAGGTGACAAAAAAATTTGTCACTAAAATGAGCAAAAAAGAAAATCATTCAATGACAAAAAATATTTTGTCACCAAATATTTCAATTTAGCGACGAAATATTCAACAAATGTGACAAAATTATTCGTCATGTTTTTTGAAAACTAATAGCGACATTTTTTATTTCGTCACTAACAAAAATTAAAAATTTTGAAAATGGGGATACTATTTTCTTCCGAAATTTTTTCTTTTCAGTAACAATTCCCTGCGCATTTCAATAACCTGTTCAATAAAATATCTATTACAAATCAATACAAAAATCTGTTTATTTTCATAAACATCACAATCGAATTTTAGCACTATCCACAAAAATATAATATGAACTGCATGCGGATTATAAACATGTCTCCTAATATCCACAAAAAAGTCTACTAATATCCATAAAAATATAATATCAACCGTATGCAGATTACCAAACACATCTCCTAATATCCAACAAAAAACATGTCTACTAATATTAACAAAAGTAAAATATCAAGGGCGGATTAAACACGTCCATATTCTACCATCGGCCCTCCAAATTACCAAACACGTCCATATCAAATCTCGAATCTGCAAAAAAATGAAACACAAAAAAAAAAAAAATGTCAGTTAGACAATTATTATCTTATCCATAACATATACAATTTAACATGCATTTTTGGACTTAGTTTTCAAACCGGGAGTCCCGTGCTAGCTCCGTAAGTTTCCACAACTCACATTGGTCCATCCCAAGGTGTTTGAGGTGTTTCCCGGGCCGTCTCGTGGCTGTTGCACGATTTTGGCCCCCGAAGGCCTATTTTCAAGCTTAAGTGTGAAAAAGTGCATTTTTGGACTTAATTTTCAAACCGGGAGTCCCGTGCTAGTTCCGTAAGTTTCCACAACTCACATTGGTCCATCCCGAGGTGTTTGAGGTGTTTCCTGGGCCATCTCGTGGCTGTTGCACGATTTTGGCCCTCGAAGGCCTATTTTCAAGCTTAAGTGTGGAACAATGCATTTTTTGACTTAGTTTTCAAACCGAGAATCCCGTGCTAGTTCCCTAAGTTTCCACAACTCATATTGGTCCTTCCCGAGGTGTTTGAGGTGTTTCCCAGGCCGTCTCATTGCTGTTGCACGATTTTGACACCCGAAGGCCTATTTTCAAGCTTAAGTGTGGAAAAGTGCATTTTTGGACTTAATTTTCAAACCGGGAGTCCCGTACTAGTTCCGTAAGTTTCCACAACTCACATTGGTCCGTCCCGAGGTGTTTGAGGTGTTTCCAGGGCCGTCTCGTGGCTGTTGCACGATTTTGGCTCCCGAATGCCTATTTTCAAGCTTAAGTGTGGAAAAGTGCATTTTTGGACTTAGTTTTCAAACCGGGAGTCCCGTGCTAGTTCCGTAAGTTTCCACAACTCACATTGGTCCGTCCCGAGGTGTTTAACGTGTTTCCTGGGCCGTCTCGTGACTGTTGCACGATTTCAAGCTTAAGTGTAAAAAAGTATATTTTTGGACTTAGTTTTCAAACCGGGAGTCCCGTACTAGTTCCGTTAGTTTCCATAACTCACATTGGTCCCTCCCGAGGTGTTTGAGGTGTTTCCTAGGCCGTTTCGTGACTGTTGCACGATTTTGGCCCCCGAAAGCCTATTTTCAAGCTTAAGTGTGGAAAAGTACATTTTTTGACTTAGTTTTCAAACCGAGAGTCCCGTGCTAGTTCCGTAAATTTTCACAACTCACATTGGTCCGTCCCGAGGTGGTTGAGGTGTTTCCTGGGCCGTCTCGTGGCTGTTGCACGATTTTGGCCCCCGAAGGCCTATTTTCAAGCTTAAGTGTGAAAAAGTGTATTTTTTGACTTAGTTTTCGAACCGGAAGTCCCGTGCTAGTTCCGTAAGTTTTCACAACTTACTTTAATCCCTCTCGAGGTGTTTGAGGTGTTTTCCGGGCCAGCTCGTAGTTGTTACACGATTTTGGTCCCCAATGGCCTATTTTCAAGTCTAAGTGTTGAAAAAGTACATTTTTCTAAAATCCACTTATCATGGGAAAATAAAATCTCTTCAAACCTACTAATTGAATGCAACTCTTGGTTATTAGACTGGGTATAAAGACTGCCCCACAGGAAGGTCCACTAACAAGTACTCATTGCATTGGAAGATATGATACAACCCAAACTTAAAAGGAAACCCACCACAAAAATATTGCCTTCCACACACCAAGGAACATCCAGTGTACCACCAGTAATGCTAACTGTAAGGCATTGCCAGGTATTTATTATCAATGCCACATCCAGTACAACTAGAAAATATTTACTAGTGTGAAAGCAAGTATGGAAACTGATAATAGATGACAGTACAGTCAAGGTTCTATTTATAATGTGCAAACATTTTATGATGAAATAGTGAAGTTTAAAAGTGTCCTAACTTAAGCCGAAGTTCAGAAACCAGCAATTAAATAAGAGTCACAATACTAAGAACTAATTTGGCCATCATGTGTCTTGGTTATAGTTTGGATTTGTCTTCTTCTGAGGATCTCTCTCTAAAACCAGTTAAGTATCTTAGAGAGGATGTGACAAATACCATGGAAAACTCTCAACTATAGCCATCAAGTCATAAGATCTTAGTCATCCAAGTCCGTGGTTATGATCATATACATGTACCCACAAAAACACAGAAACAAAGAAGCAAGGCAGATAAAGAAGGTAAGAGTTTCATGCTAGCTTATACAATGGCTTAATTGTCTAAAACCTGTATTAGAATGGTTCTTCAATTACCGTAAGTAATTCTAAAAGCCAAATACAAATGCTGATTTGTAATGCACATGAACTGCGAAATCCCTCCCATTATAGCTTAGCCTCGAAAAGAAAATAGTAACAAAAAAAATTACCTCTCTTTGATGCAATTTCAAAGACTGGTGGTCAAACTGGAGCTTAGATCACAGTAAAGCTGTACACAGCAACAATAAAAGCATTAGAAGGGATTTTCCAGGGATGAGGATTAGTAGTATTCATTCATAGTAATGACAGATAGGCTTACCTCCTCCTATGTGGTTTTCCCTAATCGAAGATTGATAGTTAATATGATACAGCTAGGCTTATGTAACTTTCAATTTCAGTATGATTGTGAGATAACCAATCAAGTATCTGAAAATTTGAAACAATTAACAAAATAAAAATCTATTGAAGTAACATTGAACAACTATATTCAAGTAACTTCACAGCAGAGGATACCCGTTTCCGCAGGACAAGAGGAAAATCACTTGGATCTTTTCCAAAGAGTTTGAAAACAATTCGATCTGTGCGACTCTGAAAATTAATCAACAAAAATAAAGAATTTAAAATATAAAAACATAAGGATTGAATAGAAAATCATAACTATAGACTTCAAAAATATAATCAAAAGAATTTAAAATAAACAGTTTTTTTTTTCCTGGATAAATAAATTAAGCTAAGTATTAACTAAAGACACCACGAGACCACCGTCCTAGTACACTAGATATCTAGCACTCCACAGCAAGTCAAACTAAAAACCACTTGGCAAAACTAAGCTCTCATATTAAATCAATCAAAGAAAAGGATGACTCACAGAACTATTGCAAATATGCCGGCTCATAAGAGGACCAAGAATGGGGCTTCATATAAAATCCAGCAAGGAACTTGTGCATCAACTACACTGAGGACATCATCAAGCACGATTATATCAGAGCCATAATAAATAGCCCTGTGCAATTTGAAAAATCGTCAGAATTATTTCAAGAAAAAAGTGAATACATCAACCTAGTCCCTCAGAATGCAGTCAGATTGGGCATTAGGGTATAAAACCTTGATGTTACCTGGCCAGAGCAAGGCAAGCACGCTGTCCACCTGATAAGTTGACTCTTTTCTCACCAATATAAGTCGTATCACCTCCAACCATTTGTGAAATATCGAATTTATGTGCACATGCCTATAACACATCTGAGTATCTCAAGACAACTCCATAGTTGGAAAAACAAAAGAGAGCTTCCATAAATCAGAATGCTTGGATCGAATAACAAGAATCGAATCTACAAAAGGGATTTAGAAAGATCAAAATGCTTCCATAAATTAACCTCCTTGACTACCACACAAAATTGAAACTCCTTGACGTGCACAAACTTACCACTTCCACTACCACACAAATCGAAACTTAAGAACAAAATTGAACAATAAAACATGGTTTCAAAATTGAACAAAATCAAAACTTAGCTAATTTATGACTTTAAGAAGCAAGAAAGTAAATAAACAATAAAACATTTGCATGGAAGAACTATATAGTTTCATGAAATGCTAATCTAGTCAAAAGAGAAATTTAACTAGATCAAGAGGAATAACTAGTTTGCCGATTTTGCCTCACTAGGATTATCAACAAAATTGGAATTGATGACAAACATGGTTGATGTTAAGGACTTGAAATCAGCTTCAATAACATCAAAGACCTAGTCAATTTTTTTTGAAAAAATTAAATCAATTTGTCTTAGAGTAATATCATCGAACACCTTGTGTGCAGTCCTATCTTATTGGTTTGATTTTTTTTTCCTCCACTCAATCGATAGGAGGGGATAAGAAAAAGCTAAGTTGCATCAAATGGTGAGATGCGAATTCAAGCATTACTCACACTAAATTAGCAGCTTGTCTACCAAACCAATCCTCTTTGGTCTCAATAATGAGACACATTGGTCCCTTTTAGGTATCAATTCCAATAATAAGACACATTGCCTCTACTTTAGAACACCATTTCAATGAATGGTCTCACCATTGTATTTCCTAGAAAACTATAATATACACTACAATTTTGATTTCCTTCTTGTCTTTCTGGTGGACTGTTTTGTGCTCCTTGATCTTTGTTATACTCATTTGCCTATCATTACAACTAACACATAACTACAATGTATATTTTATATATAAGTGAAATAGCTCAAATTTATACTTGTACTAAACAAACAACAGAAAACCTCAAGAAATTAATTACTAAAAAAAAAAAAAAATACTAGAGCAATAAAATGAAACAATCAACAATTTCAAAATCTGAGTAGAGTAAATTAAAACAACCCCATTACATCTCAAAAGCAATCCATCAAATTCAAAGCACAAAAAAGCAAACCCAGATCAAAACAGGGTAAAAACAATAAATTGAACAGACCCAGATGCGAAAATAGGACCTGTTAGAAGAAATTGATATATAAAAAATAAAAATAAATAAAAAAAGAAAAACAAGAATCATAAACAGTACCATCACCCTTTGTAGGCACAAACAATAGATTGGAGGCAATGACAAAACAGTTCTGCAAAGAAGAAGAGATCTTTTCAAGAATAGGAACCAAAAACATAATAAAATGAGTTCTGAAATAGAACTTCACATGGCTTAATACAAATTAGAACTTCACATCACAGTCGCCATTACAGTGTTCATCTGATTAGAGCAATTTTTCAATCAATGTATCAGAAACAGAGATACGAAATGGATTTTTACGGGAAGGGTTAGAATGATTGTGTCAATGGGGGTTGGTTTTAGGGAATTTTTTAGGGATTGTGATCTGATTGTGAAGATCAGGGGATATATATATATATATATTGCCGAGAAAATCAAATAGCTAAATAAAATAAAATAATAAAAGGGTTTCGATTGAACTTAGAAGAAGGGACAAACAGATCAGATATCCATGTATGGACATATGTAGAGAGATATAGAGAAAGAAAGGGGAAAACTTGGTTATCAAAGAGAGGGCAACGGTGGATAATCCCAAGGTTCGAATATACAGAGAAAAAATGGGATTTGTAGAGAGAGAGAGAGAGGAAGAAGAAGAAGCAAACCTATCATTGGTTCGGTAACCCCAGCAACCGAAGCGAAGAGAAGAGAAGAGATGAGATGATGAGATGATCACCCTAGCAAGATTCGGCCTTCATCGTCATCAGATAGATAGATTGAAACCCATCTGTGTGTGTGTGTGTGTGTGTGTGTGTGAAATAGGTTTGAACCGAGAAATGATTGTGTGTGATTGAGAAGAGAACCGATTGTAACAAAACATTTTTATTTCTCCCTAAAATATTTAGTGACTAAATTATATTTTGGTGACAAAATTATTTCTTCACCAAAGATAAAAATATTGGCCACAAAAATAGTTTTGTCACTAAATGATATTAAAATATCACCAAATTATTGGTGACAAAAATATATTTGTCATTAATAATTTTATAATTGGTGACAAATTTTTTCGTCACCAAAAGTCTATTAATTTTGGTCTTTCCGAAAATATTAGCGGGAAAATATTTGGTGACAAAAAAAATATAAATAATGACGAAATATAATTTCGTCACCTATTTTTTTTATTATGATTTAGATTGGTGACGAAATTTTTGTTTTGTCTCTAAAAATGATACAATTGGAGACGAAATATGATTTTCGTCATTAAAAGATACATATTTCGTGACAAAAAAAAATTTCGTCATTAGTTTTCGTCTCTAAAGACTATTTTTGTTGTAGTGTTCTTGAGCATGAAAGAAGCATCATGCCATTGGGAATGAACACCTCAATTTCGTGCTCAAACCAACAAAGGGCTTAAGTCCACTTTCAAAGCACATGAAAGAGTGAATTAATGGAGTGCAATGGCATACATTCCAGCATTGAAATGACATGCTAAACAACATTAAATCATGCAAACAATGCATGCAAGACATGCTAGAAGACTTAGGCATCAAAGCTAATGAAGTACACAACATTAGGACTATGTAATATATTCCTCAATGGACTAAACCAGCCCTAAACAGACCTCATGCATGCCAAGACAGTGGCCAAAATGATCTGAAACGATAGCATGAAAGGCAAGATAAAGATGCTCATGCATTGGCTCATCAACAAGGCATAAGGGCACAACTCTTAAACACGATTAAAGAGTGATAAACATGAGAGTATGACAGAAGTTTATACTCTGAAATCACATGAGAAATGATGCCATATCACACAAATAACACAAGTATGGCATGCTAGGAGGCCTAAAGCACAAGGCTAATAAAGGGCACTACACAAGAGGCATACAATACATAGCACAAATGTCCAAACTAGCTCTGGACAGAGCTTAATTAGGCTAAAACAAAGACCAAAACATGCTGAAATGGTAGCCCAAAAGCCTAGACAAGCATGCATACGTATTGGCTCATAAACGAGGCATAAGGCACAACTTCTCAAAAACATTGAAAGAGTGATTTAAGTGGAAGTATGGCAAAGATATAAGCTCTGAAATTACATACCAAATGATTCCATATCATGTACACATCACAAATATAGCATGCTAAGTGCCTCAAAACTCAAGACTAGTGAAGGCACTTGTACTATAACTATACAAAGCATGGCTCATATGACCAAGACCACTCAAAACAGTCCTAAAGCATGTCAAAACATTATCAAAAATGTGCTGTAATGGAGCCAATACATGCTAAAATAATAGGCTACAACACCAAGCATGTTAAGCTAGTAAGCACGATTTGCACTACAAGTACAAAATGCAAGCAAGAAGTGACCAAACCAGCCAAAATCAGAGTTAAAGCATGCCCAAAAAGTCACAAAAACATGCTCAAACTAAGCCTCAAGAAGGGAGAAATACATGCTCATTTGATCGGCCAAAAACACATGCTAACAAGACAAAAGGAAGGGGGACCACCCCCTCCTATTTTGAGCCTCAAAACAAGTTTTCTACTAGTGAAATTCCTCTGGAATTCAGTGGTTTTAAGGTAAAAAAGAAGTTGTTTGAAAAGCTTGAAAGATAGCTCAAAAGGCCTTACAAGCCAAGGAGCAAAAGAGAGGAAACACCCCTAGCCAAACAAGGCTTAAACCACCACTTTGAGGACTGAAAAACATAGTTTTTTTTCAGTTCAAAAACACCCCCAAAACAACCCCAAAGTAGTCGAAGAAGATGGCAAAACAAACTATGCAAAACAAGTTTAAAGGGTAGAGTTTATACCTCTTGAAGCCAAGCACCAAAACAGGCAAAAATCTAAGCTCAAATCACCGTTTGGAGCTCAAACAAAGTCCCAAGTAAGCTTCAAGCAACCTCCTCCCAAAGATAGGCAACTTTGATCAAGGATGCATAGGCAAACTAGGCATGTTTCTCTACTTCTATGCACAAAAGGGCAAGAGAGAGAGCAAACTAGAGAAAAAAGCTGAAATTTAGCTCTGAAATTTCTAGAGAGAGGGGACTTTTTTTTTAGAGAGAGAAGCTCCCAAAATTGCTTCAATGTTCTAACCCTCCAAAACAATAGATATGGCATCCATATATAGCAAAAAGAAAGCTTCAAGTCGAAAATATCTGAGTTAGGATAGCTGGCACAAGTTGGAAACAGTTAAAGGAGAAATATCTTCAAAAATTCTGAGTTTGGGTCACTCTTGGCCGGCCGGCCATCTTTGGGGCCGACCTACTACTTGTGATGGTCAACCGGCCATCTCCATGGCCGACTGTGCACATTTGTGGCCGACAGGATATTCTGCTCTGCGGGTCCGACTTCAAATGGGCATAACTCCTTCATCTAGACTCCTTTATAGGTCATTCTTGTGTCTAAAATGAAGCCCCGGAAGTAATATTTCCAATGGTGGAAGCCTTGCATAAAAATTCTAAGTGCGCTAAGAGATATCCCTCTTTTAGTGAAGACTGCTCATTTCTAGCTCAATCGAATTGATGCCTAACTTCAACCAACCATATCTCCCTCATCCAGACTCGGCTTTAGGAGATTCTTGAGTGAAAAATGAAGCCCCGGAAGTCTTCTTTCCAACGATGGTGGCCTCATAGCTTAAATCCAAGTGTATAGGCGGATATGCCTGATTTAGCGAGGACTGCTTGACTCTCTCTTAACGATTCATGCCCATATTTTCCCCCAACTTGGTTTCTTCCCTCTCTTCTTATTTTCTTTAACTCCAAACCCCTAAACAAGATGTTTTAAAGATTTTCCAAAGATTTCATCTCTCTTTCATTCATTTCCACTTTATCCTTGCTCAGTTTACCGAAAAACGCAATATTTGACGAAATGCGAGCCTCGGAACATCGTAGAAACTTCTTTTCAAAAATATTTTGAAAGAGAGGGTTTTAAGGTCTATAAACCATTCAAAATAGCTTTAGTCAAAAAATAGGGTGTGAGGTTAGGATTTGACTCTCCTCTTGCCGAAGAAATCGAACATTTGCACTGCACAACTTTCATCACCAAGGAAGCCATCAGTAGCGCCCAAGTCTTAAGGGCGGTCAAAAATGGGGTGTCTACAATTGGTTTTGTAATTTAATTAACTAATGGCTAATTAGTTAAGTGTTGTAATAATTAAGTAGCTTAGTTTAGCTATTTATTTATTTTGTTTTGTAATAATTAGTCTAATTAGTTTAATTAGATTAGCTTAATTAGCTTAGCTTAGTGTAGCTTAGCTTACTGATTCGGACCCTCCTTCGAGAGGGCGCAAGGTTATAATAAATGTGCGTGCGTGTGTGCATGTTTTCCAACCCCACATCTTTCTCCCTTTTATTTACCCGCTTTTGATGGTTAGATTAGGGACATTTTCAATTAGCATACCTTATGCTCGCATGTTTGCATCTATTCATTTGTCTTGCATGCACCGAGGCTCGACGCATCATTCAAACTGCATCGTATTTCAATACTTATTTGAATACGTGTTTCAAAGCATGTTATCAAATTGTATCATATGCCATGATTAGGTAGCCGAGCCTATTAATCTCATATTGCATGTGTTGCATTAGGCATTTTACATAGTTAGGATCATGCATTGTTTCTAACTAGTTTTTTGTTTTGGCTTGGAGTACTCGGTGAGTTTTATGCTTTAGCATACTTGCATGAGTGTGTTTGCCATAATGCCATGTTTCGCACGCTTGCCATGAGGCTATGTGCTTATTTGCTAAACTGCATGAATGCCTGTGGATGAAGGCTTGATTGTTTGAATTGGGACAATTCAACGAATGAGAGTTTTAAGCCCACTTTGCGAAGTGGCAAATCATGTTTTTAAGCCCATCATGTTTGGGGGCAAATCCGCGTTTTAGTCCACCTGAGGGTGGCAATTTCAAACCATTTTCGAAAACAAACATAAGTTGCTTTGTTCCAAGTCTTGTGACTTAGTCTATATTTGATTGTGTGTGCGTCACATAGTAAAGTTAGCTAATAACCAGATAAGAACACATGAGGTTTATAAAACAACATATCATGCTTAGTAGAGGCCGATCTTTGATCGGGTGAGCGGGGGTGCTCATTTCAGGACCTTTCCCTCTTGTACCCAAGTTCCTGAGCTGAGACAACTTTGGTGATGACAGACACGTGGCCTTTGGCACAAGTCAAGGTTTCCTAAATTTCCCAAAAATAAAATATTAAAGTGGCGACTCTGTAATCTGGCAAAGTAGTCCAGTTTTGGCATTATTTGATTCAAAATCTATTTTCCAAAATGATTTGCTGGATTGGACTCTTTGGTGTTTATTAGTCTCACATTGCACTTTGTGAGATTAGATTCAGAATCGTGACAGGAGTCCGAACTGTAGGACCAATTCGAGCTCTCCAAAAGGGGGCGTAAAAAAAGTCGAGCTACAGTTATCTCTTTGACCAAGCCCAACTCTTTTGCTCTTGTAAATAACAGATTTAGGCTTTCAGCCACCACATTAAACAAGAAAGGTGATGATGGATCGCCTTGCCTTAAACCTTTTTTGGGGCTAAATTCAGATGTGGGAGACCCATTTACTAACACAGAGACTTTAGCTGAAGAAATGCAGGTATGGATCCAGTTCACCCACTTAGCACCAAACCCAAAATTGGATAGCATTTGGATAAGAAAGTTCCAATTTACTGTGTCATATACTTTTTGGAAATTCAACTTCAATATCAGGCCCTTCTTTCTGGATTTCTTCCACTAGTCCACCACCTCATTAGCTATTAATACACTATCCAAAATATTTCTATCCCCTAGAAATATAGATTGGACATTATCTGTAACAACAGGAAGGACTCTTTTCAGTCGATTGGTGAGAACCTTGGAAAGAATTTAATATGTGGAGTTTATAAGACTAATAGGCCTGAAATCTAGAATGCCTGAAGGGTTGTCTTTTTTTGGGACCAAAGTGATGAAGGAACTATTTAAGCCCCCAACCAATCTGCTGTTGGTATAGAATTCCTGCAGGAAAGTAAGAATATCACCTTTCATGAATTTCCACCCTTTTTGGTAGCAAGTCATGTTAAACCCATCAAGACCAGGTGTCTTGTTGCCATCACAATCAGTAACTGCATCCCAAACTTTACCTTTAGAAAATGCCATTTCCAAACTACTGAAGTGCTAACTCTGTTGGATCACTTTAAATGGGCCTAGAAGCTTTGGTTTGAACTGCCATTGTTCATTAAAGCTAAACTTGAAATGATCATACACAACTTGTTTCACCTCCATAGGATATTTTAGAACTGCCCCATTCACTGACATGGAGTCAATTGCATTAATATTCTGCTTTTTCATAGCTATGATATGAAAAAAATTTAGTGTTTTTATCTCCCTTTAAATTCCAATTCAGCTGTGACTTCTGCAGCCAAATTCTTTCCAATAACTTTCTGAGCTTCCACACCTCGCCTCTCACCTCTCACCTCTCTTCTCCTCCTATCTTCATCTTCATCTAGATTTCTACTCTCAGTAGTTAAATCCAGGGCATGTAATTTTTCTTCAGCTTGCTTCAGTTTAGAGTCCATATTCCCAAACACTTCAATGTTCCACTTCTTTAAAGCTTGTTTAAGTGCCTTCAGTTTGGTTTTTAGTTTGTACCCTGCCCAGCCATCTACCTGAGTACCCTCCTACATTTTTTTCACTTCCTGTATGAAAGAAGGGTGAGACGCCCATGCGTTGATGAATCTAAAAGGCTTTGGGCCCCAATCTCTCTCATCCTCCATCAGAATAATTGGATAGTGATCTGAAATGGATCTAGGCAGACCCCAGAGTTTGAATTTAAACCATCCAAACCATTCTAGGCTAACAAGAAATCTGTCTAACCTACTCCATCTCTCACCTTCCACTGAATTGCACCAAGTATATTTCCTTCCCAACATAGGGATATCAATCAAGACCAGGTTGCTAATGAAGTTACCAAAATCTGCCATTCCCCTAGCCTTTCGAACACAACCTTTCCTTTCTTCTATTGATTTTATTTCATTAAAGTCCCCCCCTACACACCAAGGTTTGGGGAAAATAGCCTTAATATTAGTCAAAAGTGCCCATAGTTTCCTCCTATCAATCACATCATTGGGTGCACATATATTCACAATAACACACTCCAGACTATTAAATAAAATACCTGATAAAATGAAGAAATTCCTGTTACAGCAGCAGTCAGCTAAGAAGAAAATTTCGGGCTTCTAAACACAGAGCAGACCTCCAGCACTCCTAACAGTATCCACATTCATGTAGTCAACTAGATCATGAGGCCAAATAGATTTCACAAACTGCTCGGATACATTTGCCTTTTTTGTTTCTTGCAATATCACCATGTCCACTTTCCTTTCTTTGATAGCTGCTTTTACTTTCCTCCTTTTTTCAGGCCTACCAAGGCCTCTGTGTTCCAAGAAAGAATCTTCATAGAGAATATTTTTTACTCTTGAACCTTCCTTGATGCTATTCTAAACCCCAGCACCATTGCTCTTTTCAGCAACTTGCTCCATGTCTTTCTCTTCCATTTCAATAATTTTCTTCATAACTTCATCATCTTTGCCTTCAAAGTCTATGCCCAACTCTTTACCAAGTTGTATAGTAGGTTGAGCTTCCAAGAACAATTTGTGTTGACTGTTTGAGCTGTTGTTGCAAGACAGAGAAGAAGAAATTGTAGCAGCAGCTGCTCTAAAAATGGCCCCTCTTTGAAACCCAGATCTCATCACTAATGTTCTCTGGTTTTTCCTCTTTTTTTTTTCCCCTGCTCTGTTGACCTTTCATCGACTTGCTAGTTTGTGGACCTAGACTTCTTTGACTTTCCCTTGCACCTGTAGCCACAGCCAAGCCCTTATCCTTTTCCATATGGACATCAACATGTGTTGAGACAGGAATCTCCACAAACTTGTTATACAACTCCACGCCACTACTGCTGCCATGGTCCAGCCCAGTTGGTTTAGACAAGCCTAAATTAATTCCATGCAAAGGGCCAACAAATTAGGCCTGATCCAAAACAACTTCTAAATTAATACTGGGCTGTGGAGACCCTAACACTAACATCTCTTTTGCTGCCTCTGTCAGAGTTGTGATTCAAATGGCTGCCCCCATCTCTGTTCCCCACAAGACTGCAGGTCTCACTTGCAGCTAAGATAGATAGGTAATCATTTCCTATGTCTACCACACCCCCCTCCTTGCAGGCTACTTCCTTATCACTGTGTAGAGCACCATCATGGAGTGCTAGATCACCCTTTACACCTGCCACATCATCTTCTTCTTCCTCCTTACCTCTGTAGTTCTTGGAGCTTCAATCTTCATTGATAATGCCCTTACCAGAGATTTGGTGGTTCTTTGGATGCTTAGTCTACATCCTTGATCGTTGTGATTGAGCTTAGCATCTTCGCACACCCAAACTGGATATAGACAGCCTGGACAGTCCAAATGAATAAGATTATTAATAGGCTCCACCTATGAAGTAAGGATTTTCATCTTACCACATTCCAGAGAACCCAAATTAGATAGATTCTTATCTAATTCCACCACTACTCCCCAAATCTGACCAAATTTTAGAAAATTGGGAGTGTTCCAAAGATTAGAAGGGACTCCAGAACAAGATATCCAAACATATCTTTCAAACTCAATCTTCATTCTCTTTTTCCAATCCATCACTGATTCACACCATTCATGAAACCACCCATGTAGAACCTTCATGCTACTCTTCATTTCTTCTAATGAGGGGAATGATGGGTACACTATTCTTCCACCACCATCCTTCACCTGTACATCCTTCGCAACTCTGATTAGCAGTTCCTCCTTGAGTTTAGCACTGCAGAATTTCGACCATAGTTTTGCACCACACTGGTGTACATCCATCCATTTCCATTCTCCTCTGCTTTCAAAACTACTGCCTTTTCTTTTGAATCATTCCCACCTTGAAGTGCTTCAGCATATGACACTCTTCTCACAGTGCTTGCACCAGTTGTCATCCTTACCCCCACTGCTCTTGATGGTACTAGAAGATGACTGTCGATTCTATCTTTATTTTTAGCCTGCTTCTTACCAAACTAAGCTTTCTTTACTTGTAACACTTTGTCATTACACCAGGTTCTGTTGGCTTTTTGGATAGCCATCTCAACTGCTACTGGGCAATCATACCTCACGAAACCAAATCTGGATCCTGATGCTTTCCTCCTTTTGCTTGGAATAAAGACATCCTTAACTATTCCAAAGTTTGTGAATAGGTGGAAAAGTTGTTTTGGAGACATAGAATCTGGGATGTTGTCTACAAACACAGTATGCATACCCCCCCTTGTTCTCAAGCCACTGGTTCCATGTCTTCTCTTGAACACAGGTTGCCCATCCTCCTTGCTCCATTTCTGGTTGACTGGTTCTCTCTTTATTTTGACACTTGACAATCAAGCACTAAAATAACTTATCTCATACTTTTAATACTTATAGCACATTGAGTGATGGTGATAATATTTTAGAAGAACTGAAAGATGGAAGCCAGCTAATGGTAGTCAACTGCCACCCACCATGCCCAGAACCCCATTTGACACTGGGAATGCCTCCTCACTCTGACTATGGCTTCCTCACTCTTCTTCTTCAAGATGAGGTTCAAGGTCTCCAGATTCAGTTCCAACAAAAATGGCTCACCATTGAACCAATCCCCAATTCTTTCGTTGTCAACGTGGGGCGATCACCTTGAGGTCTCTTTCTCATTCTCAATTCAAAATCCCAACAAGATTCCATACCGTTAGCTTTACTTACTAGAACATATGGTTCAAAAATAGTAGTAATGGAAATACAAATTAGTACTAGTTGCGATATAGCAGTATTGTAATTACAGTGGTATTATGGACATGGACTTGTGGCCAAACGCACAATTATTGACTGTCTGCAAGATTCCTGATTAATTACACTTTATGACATGATATATGTATATAAATAAATGTACCATAATATATATGGAAAAAGTTAGGGATCATGAAAATTTATTCATGAAAATGATCATGAAAAATTTATGATCCTTGGATTACCTTGATTAGTAGTGTGGTACTTTATTCTAAGTGCAATCCAAGGGTCACAAAGCTTTCATAATTATTTTCATGAAAGATTTTTCATGATACCTAGCCTTGCTGAATATATATAGATATAATGTTAATATTAAAATAGCATAAGTGCATTATGTACCAACACCGAGTATTTAATTCCTTGCTTTTATGTTGTCATTCTTGTTAATCTATATATATATATATATATATTTTATTTATCCTTATACTTTTACACCATCTACATTTGTTTGTTTCGATCCCTTTCAACCTTGGCAAAAGAGAGTCAATGTAATAATTGTTGGGTATACCTCTTTATTGGAGTGTGGGACTCAATTGATTTTGGAAAAAGAATTTAATTTGGTTTAATATTAATTATAATATATTTTTATATATTATATTTAATTTGTGGAGACCCAATCCAATTTGGAAACAATTAAGGTTTGATAATAAACCCTAAATTCACAATATTTTAGGGTTTGTTTTTGCTCATCCCGAGGTGAAGAGAACGGCTACTACACATACTCCACTTTGGTGAAATCAATTATTTGGGTGTGTGAACAGTGGAATTAATTTGGGTAGTTCTTCGCTTCGTTTTCGGTGTTGATTTGGTTCGTTATTTTGGATCTTCTACAACTCTGATTCTGAAGATTTTTGTTCATCTATTTGATGAGGTCTTTCCTCTTGTTTATTGTGATTATTTAGAATTCACCTGAGGATGGTTTGTGAGACCATTCGTGTCTTGTTTGTAATCGTTTGGAAACTATTTGGTTGATAGTGGAATTGGATTTCGATCCCGTGGACATACCTCACATTGAGGGAACCACGTAAAAATTCTTGTGTTGCTTTTTGATTTAATTTTTCCGTATTAGTTTTTATTCCCATTGATTGATTTACTTGTGGGGAATCATAGATTTTCCCTAACAATAATGACTCTGGAACTTATTGAATGTTTTTTTAAAAAAAATTTGAGGAGAACTCAGTGTAATTTATCTTTATATTTTATTATACTAAAATCCACATAATATTAGCTTTGTTTGTTCAGTTTTTTTTCTGCAAGTGATATCCGACAAAACCCTTGATCTTCCCATGACAAGAACTCAGATAGTTCAAGCCATGGCAAGTTGGCTAATGGCATCCCTGTGGAAGAGACCTCTTGAGTTTTAAACTTCCACGGAGGTCCCAACCCAATAGTACTACAAGTGACTCTCATAACAGTTGTAGCTTGTGTTGTGAGCAGGAGTCATCACAGAAACCAACTCATTTAAATCCGCAACACTGCTTCACAGGTCGAACCAACAACATGGTTGATTAAAAAAATAATAAAAATTGCATTATAAAGGGAATCTTAATTCACCATTGTAAGGAATTATTTCATATTATGGAATGCTTAAGAGATGATCATTTTATTATATTTCATCTTATTCTAATAAATCAAATAAAGTATAAAGGAATTGGGATCTTGGGACTCAAACTGAGTGCTAAGTTTGGTTGCCCTTCGGGTAATGTTTAGTTCATTGTAATATAATAGAGAAGAATGTAATGAAATGATCATTTTATTAAAATATCTATTTCTATTTTAGTTGATTAAAAAAATAATAAAAAATTTATTGCAAATAAAATTATTATTTACTATTATAAAAAAACAATCATTTTATACAAAAAAATTTAAGTAATAACTATTTCATTTAATCTCATTTCAATGAAACAAATAAAATATATGACAAATTGAAGAAGCTTCTTTATGATGAGTGGGCTGTGGTCTCTATTATGTATGTTTACAATATTGAAAGGTGTGACTATAGCTAGCTTGATTGCCATCCTCCTAGTTCGGGTGGGTTGGGCTACATACACACAATAAACAGTACGTATTGCTACAAATATTAATTAGTATTTATGCATTAAAATTTGACCTCATGATTAATATTTTGATTTTTCTTTCAGAATTCTGGGAATAAAGCTAATAAGCATGCAATTGTTGTTAAATCCACGTATGCAGGACCGAAAGAAGAATTAAAACAGTTACTTGTTAATCAAGAGAGTACTTCGATGATAAAATTATACTTAAGACTCACGGGTGCATGTCTTTATATCAATAATGATTGAGACCCCTGTTTTTTGGAGACTCTTACAATCTCCTTTGGATCTCCACCATCGTATGGGTCACACACATATGAGTGGGTCCCATATATACATCAATGACGAAGATCCAAAGAAGATTATGAAAATCTTCAAAAAAAATGAGATCTCAAATATTTTTCCCTTTGTATAGAATGTCATATCTCCTCATAGAAGTTGCATTCATATCAATTACTTATTCCTTTTAGGAATAACATATCATCTAAAATTGATCTCTTATGATTAACTTTTTAAAAGATTCCTAACTCACCCAACCTACGAGTTATTCTTCTACTAAATAAAACTCGTCTCCTTTACACTTATCTCGACTTAGGTGTAGATCAATTTTACACATTGACCAATTACGCTTTGCCATGGGGCACCTTAGTCCTAGGTCTCGCCACGTGGACAACTAAAAAATTATTCCCACTTAGTATATTAATCTTTATTTAATAAACATATTAATTAAGACAAATGATATGTATTGGTACAAACGATAACTAGCGTATTAATAAGCGTACTAATTAAGACATAAAGTATGAAGAAATTATTCAATAATAACATTACGTGACCATATTCCAAGCCAATCATTAATTACTTAACCCTATGTTGTTATCCATCCCCAACATATTATGGAGTACCACGTGCCAATACTCTAGAAATACTGAATAATCACCCTAAAATATGTATGTCAAATTCACCATTTAATGTGGTATTTACTTAATATTGTGTCAACTTGTCAAGTTAGTATATGTGTTTCCAAATTATTGCACAGTAAAACATAAGAAGAAATGACCAGCGAAACTTTTCAAGTTAATTGGGATTTAAATATTATTAAGGATTTAGTTGCAACCAGATTGCTTTTTCTTTCTTACCCAAGTATATGAAAACATATCTTTATAGAATTGACAAAATATTATATCACATTAGTTTTTCACACATGATCATTCATTTCTTTGGTCGAAAGATGTCTCATGTGGTGGCGAAGAACATCTCACCGGAGAGAGAGAGCTTGTCAATGGAACTCTCCGATACCACCACAACCGTCCTTCTCGCCGGAGACCATCTCCTTTTGGATGATCTCCTCTTTGATGCCACTCAACCATGAGGTGACAAACCCTAGTTGCGAGGTAACAAACATCACATATATCTCTTCTACCATTCTTGTTATCCATTATTGGAATTGGGGGTTTTGTTTTTTTTTTGCTTCTGTTCTTCATTTCCTTTGTTGGTTGGGTCTCTGTTTTCCACAGATTAAAGCATTGAAATTGTTCTCTGCTATTCTTGTTATCCATTATTGAAATTTGCTTTATTTTTTTGCTGCTGTTCTTCATTTCCTTTGTTGGGCTTATATAGAATGGAAATTGTTGTGTTTGAGAATCCTTTGTTTTTTATTTTTTTTTGGGGGGGTAGATTATTCAGTCTCAGATTTTGTTCATTGTTTTCCAGAAATTAGATGTTCAAACGATGAACTTCACTGCTACTTCACTGCATTTATTGATCCTTGTTGTTCGGTTTTCGGATCTATGTTGTTCAGATTTGTCTAGTTTTTTTTTTTTGGGTAGTTTGTTGTGGTTGATTTGGGGATTGTTTCGTTTTTGGTTTTATGGTTTGGTGAAGAATTGCATATCTGTGTAAAATCCACACAGTGCTTTGGTGAATGAACAAATAAAAATAACAAATCTATTTGTTGTATTTAAACAGATAAGAAAAATTAAAATCTGAACATATCTGATTATCTTTCTTTTATTTGTTGTTGTTGTTGTTGTTGTTGTTTGCAACAGATAAAAAAAAAGTGTATATCTCGAGCGTTGGTGGTGGAAAATTCCAACAGATAGAATTTTTGAATAGATATGTTTAAAAAAATAATTTAATGATAAAAAGAATTTGGACAGGAAATTTGTACAGATAAAATTTTGAACAGATACGTGTAAAAAACTCAGCAGATCAGATGGCAAATTTCAACAGAAAGGGCAAAATTTTTGAATAGATAGGTAAAATTTTGAACAGATAAGGAAAAATTTTTGAATAGATAGGGTAAAATTTTGAACAGATTGGAAAAAAAATTGAATAGATAGGGTAAATTTTTTGAATAGATAGGAGAAAATTTTAAACAAATAGTCAATGAAAGTCAATAGATGAAAAAAAGTCCATAGATAAATGAAGAGGTAAAATTAGAAACAAAATGTCCTTCAAAATAAATAAAAAGATTTCCTACCAAACTATTTTATAAAAGGTGAGTCTCTCAGCAACAAAAAAATATTTATTGGACCTAAATTATCTGTAGAATTAATCGTGGCAGATTAATTAAATTAAACAAATCATGTGCACAAATATTTTGTGTGAAAATAATTTCATTTGTTTTGGGAAATATATTGATTAATTTCGATTTTTTCCTTTTTTTTCTCTTGATTCTTTTTTGATCAAGATGCGTGGATCCATCAATTGTGTCTATTCCATTCATTTCCTCTTGCGAGTCCAAGCGCGACTCCTTTCTATTTTTGGAGTGAGATTTCAGAACTTAATCTGAATAGCATATATTTTCTTTAAACAGAGGTTTAATGTCTACTATTTCACCACTATGCATATGGGTGTGCGCGGTGCGATTTGGGCGGTTTGAGAGTAAAATTACAAATTGAATGGCAGGTTAGTGGATTGACAAATTACGGTTTGGGCGGTTTCTGACGGATTGGTGGATTGAAGAATATTCTAACTAATTATCATATATTTGCATAATATGTAACACTAATTTGTATAATATTTTTTAGATATATAACACAAAGTAATTTTACATAATATGTTATATATATAATCACTAATTTGTAATAAATTTCATATCTTAAATTTCTCTCACTTATTTTATATTGATATTTCATTGAAAATTAAAAAATATATATGTATTAACTGTAGCGGGGCGGACCGATTCGGTTAACGGATTATAAATTTTAAAGTTTAAACAACAGTTAGCGGTTATAGCGGTGCAGATTGATACAGATCAGTACGATTTTAATGGATTAGGCGGTATTTTTCACAGTCCTAACCATGCACCATGAGAGTGAATCCTATTTCATGATTATGATATCTATGTAGTATGATGTATGAGAAGTATGGAATATAATGGATTAAGGGTCACTGCTGTATTAAAGACACAACAGTGATTATTATGCCTCAATTTGATGTGTATTATAGACTTATTTTTATGATCCGAACCATTCATTTTGTAGGATTTGTTAAGTACTTCGTGCCTATCAAAAATCATATTAATCGGATATCAATAACTATATAATCAAATTGCATATTTTTTGTGCTATTTCTCAAAAGAAAAACTTATTATTTATTTTTTTGATTATCGATCATATAGTTATTAATATCCAATTAATATGATTTTTGGTAAGCACGAAATATTCAACAAATCTTACAAAATGACGATTAGCATCATAAAAATAAATTCATAATACACTTCAAATTAAGACACAACAGTCCCTGTGCTAAAGAGCACAGCAGTAATCCTTAGTCCGGAATATATGGTAAAGGTGGGGTGTTATAACCAAGAGTTTCTTTTACACAATAAGCTATCCCCATTGATGATATCCTCACCGGAGATCTGACGGTAAACACAAACTAGTGTTGCAACTGAATCTATCATTTTCGTTAGAGAAATCGTTAGTGGCTCCAGCTTTGGAAATATTAAAACAGTTTACATTTTGGGAAAAGCTATTAAGGGGTAATTATTAAAGTTGATAATTCAAGAATAAAATAACAAAAGTGTGATAATTAGAAAGGGCAAAATGAATTTTTTGTTTTTTTTTGGTCACTTTGAAATTATTGTGCTTTTGATTTCTATTCTTTCTTTTCTAAATAGAAATATTTTGTTGATTTTGTTCAAACATGCATAATTGTTTTCTGAACTATTGATTGTCCTTCAGAAGCAAATTCCTGGATCCGATCCATAATTGCAGTAAACGTGAGATGCTTATTATTCTTTTTTCTATTTTATTTTTTTATTTTTATAAATGTATCTCAATTAAAATAAAGGTTTTTTTTTTTTTTTTCAATAATTACAATGAAATACAATTAATCTTTAATTACAACATAAATCACAATTAAATTTAAACTCCTAAAATCAAAAACCCTAAATAAAATCAAGATAATAAACATTCAAAATGGAAAACAGATCCAAATAAAATCAGGAGATAAGCCAGGACGAGAGCAACTGTCTCCAGTTAGGGGTGGGAATCGTGCTATGTCATGTCATGCTGGGTTCGTGTTCAAAATACTCTAATAATAATGTGACTCATATAATTAAATATGTTAATTGTCTCAATATTAGCATGACTTACTTATAATCCTGTTAACTCTAACATGACGCACTTAATCTCATCCCAAAATGCATCATCAAAGTTAATTCTTAACATTCCTACATCATCAGAATAAACGTGAGATTTTACACAAAAGGACGAACGTTGTAGGTAAATATTTATTATTATTTTATTTTGTTTTATTATGTTTATTTAGCTATATAGTTTTATTTATAACTTTTCGAACTTTTCGATCAAATTAAAATAGCATTTTTTTTTGAACCATTGCTCTGATATCACATTTGTCATGACCCAACCCCAGGGCCTTAGCGTTGGAATCGCAACTTACTAACTTATTCTATTCGAAGCAAATTAAACTGTGCAAGCGGAAATAAAAATAATTAAACAGGAAATTACTCTATTTTACTATTTTAATAAGAGAAAATACATTTATAGGGCTTTTATTATTTTATTATTCAGTGACCGGCCCCGAGTAGAAACAAAAGAGAGCAAAAATATATAATAAAAAAGAAAAGAAAAGAAAGACAAAATAGTGGTTCAACATCAATCCTCGTGCGGGTTTCATTACGTGAGGTTATGGGTTTCCCCTACATCTCATCACCTGAAATGGTAACAGCTATAAGCACACAAAAGAGAAATATTATGCCAAAAGTATAGGGAATACAAAATAACCATGGATAGTTAGTTAAGCCAAAATATTTACATAACTCAATTTAGTAAATAAATCATTTAAGTGGCAGAAACTGAAATACAGAAATTATTTAAATAAATAACCATAACCACGATATAGAACAGAACAGAGGTCACAGAAGTAACAATCAGAACAGAGGTCAATGGATCCATGACAAACAGAGGACCACAAAGTGGTCAAACAGAGGCCAATGGTTATTTAAGTCCTCCAAGGCATGGGACTCCCGTGGTGGTACTTACAAAACACAATTGTTTATAAGGTGATAGTCAAATATTCTCTAAAATTTAAACAAACATATACATGGGTTTCATTTTAATAAATAGAGTTTAAAAATTAATCCACGTAACTGAAATATTTATGAAATATAATTTGTATTAATATAACTAATAAAATACAACTTGTATAAAATACATTATGGTAAGTCAAAATATATGTAAAATATATTATGGTAACTCAAGGTATAATATTACTCACCTTAAGATTGAGTCTTAATAATTCCTTTATATTTTTGTTGATTTTCGACTCCTCCCTTTTCTACTGATCTCCTTTCTTTTTTCTTTTCTTTTCTTTTCTTTTCCTTCTTTGCTTACACGATGGCCAGCTTCACCATTTCTTATTTATAGGCACATGTTGGGTGATGACTCACCATTTATTAATAACCTTACTAATGACTCACCACTGCCCCCTTACATGTAGACATACAAATGGTCATTTCTCATCTTTTAATCTATATTTGCAAATTCTTTTAATTAAAACAAATCTCTGTAATATCTTCCTAATTCATTATTATTTGATTTATTTAACTAAATCCATACATTCCAATCTTTTTACACTAATTAGTGATTAATTTAGCCCTCAAATAAATCTCCTCATCATATATTTGATAACCACAATGACAAATTAATTTACATAGCACGTATAGCTTATTTATTTTATTATTTTCATTATTATTATTCTTATTCCATATATTTATTTTATTATTATTATTATTATTATTATTATTATTATTTATTTATTTACTCTTACTTTTACATTTATTTATTTACTATTTTTAACTCTAATTTGGCCCAACTAGTATTATAATTCTATATTTCTGTTAATTTGGCCTCAAATAATAATCCCTAATTAATCCCATATTTGATAATCCAATACCAATTTAGATTCTGTATTTATTATTATTTATTTAATAATATATTATCACAGACACCCACAATTATATATAACTTTAAATATTTATGTAATATTTAATTAAACGTTCAGGGTGTCACATTTCTCCCTTCCTAAATAGAAGTTTGTCCCCAAACTTGACGTATCTTAATTTTCGAAGAGGTGTGGGTATTTGGCTCACATTTGACTTTCTGTTTCCCACGTAGCTTCTTCAATATGATGATTTCGCCATAAGACTTTTACCAACGGTATGGTCTTGTTTCGAAGAACTTGATCACGATGATCGAGAATCTGCACTGGTTGCTCTTCATAAGAGAGATCTTCCTGAACTTCCAAATCCTTGTAATCAACAACGTGCTTTGGATCTCGAAGATACTGCCAAAGCATTGAAACGTGAAACACATTGTGGACATTAGATAGTTCAGGTAGTAGTTCATGGCGATAAGTTACAGGACCAATCCTTTCCAGTATCTCGAATGGCTTGATATAACGTGGGTTTAGCTTTCCTCGCTTTCCAAATCGGATCACTCCTCTTGTTGGTGAGATCTTGAGGAACACATGATCCTCTACTTGAAATTCCAAGTCCCGTCTTTGAGTATCTGCATAACTTTTCTGGCGGCTCTGAGCAGTGCGAATTCGTTGTTGGATGAGTTAGATTTTCTCACTTGTGACTTGCACGATCTCGGGGCCTAACAATTTCCTGTCCCCGACTTCTATCTAACACAGAGGTGATCGACATCTCCTTCTATACAGAGCTTCATACGGTGCCACTTCAATGCTTGCTTGGTAGCTGTTGTTATAGGCGAATTCCACTAAAGGTAGGTGCTCATCCCAGTTACCTTTGAGGTCCAATACGCACACACGTAACATGTCTTCCAACGTTTGGATTGTTCTTTCGGATTGTCCATCAGTTTGTGGGTAATAAGCAGTGCTAAATTTCAGTGTAGTTTCCAAAGCTTCTTGCAATTTGTTCCAGAAGTGAGACACAAAGTGGGGGTCTCGGTCAGACACGATTGAAACTGGGGTACCATGCAAACTAACAATTTCCTTGATGTATAGAGTGACAAACTTATTAAGGGAGTACATGATTTTGATTGGCAGAAAATGTGCCGACTTCGTCAATCGGTCTATTATAACCCATATCGCATCATTCTTTGAAAATGACTGTGGTAGCTCGACTACGAAGTCCATAGTGATGTGTTCCCATTTCCATTCAGGAATGGGGAGTGGTTATAACAGTCTGCAGGTCTCTGATGTTCTGCTTTAACACGCTGACAATGCAGACATTTGGAGACATGGCTTGCTATATCTCTTTTCATTCTTGTCCATCAGTAGTGTTCTTTCAGATCATGGTACATCTTTGTATTGCCAGGGTAGACTACAAATCTCAAGTTATAAGCTTCCACCAGTATCTTCTTCTTGAGTTCCGGAATGTCCGGTACGCAAATTCGATTATGAAATTTTAGTATCTCATTGCTTATAGTGAAATCAGGATCAAGCGTATTCCTTTGCTCATCATACTTGTTCTTCAAAAGTTTATTTTCACATTGGCGTGCTCTAATTCTTCAATTGAGGTAGGTTACAGGGTTATGTTAGCGAGCAGCTCATTGATCTTGCGGAAAATGAGAGTACATTCCAAACCTCTAGTCGTCTTTCGGCTTAGTGCGTCTGCCAGCACGTTAGCTTTTCCTGGATGGTGATGGATCTCTACATCATAGTCTTTTATAAATTCTAACCACCGCTGTTGCCTCATATTCAATTCCTTCTGTGTGAACAGATATTTAAGACTCTTGTGATCAGTGTAAATCTCGTTGGTTGCACCGTAGAGATGATGATGCCAAATTTTGAGGGCAAAGATTACCATAGCCAATTCCAAATCATGAGTCGGGTAGTTCTTCTCGTGAGTCTTTAATTGTCGTGACGCATAAGCAATAACTTTTCTGTTTTGCATAAGAACGCAACCCAAACCATTGTATGAGGCATCACTATAAATTACGAACCCATCTGCTCCTGTAAGGAGTACTAGTATAGGAGTTGACATAAGTCGACTTTTTAATTCTTGAAAGCAATGCTTCTGTTTGTCAGTCCATTCAAAGGGTGTGTTCTTCTGAGTTAGCTGGGTTAAGGGTGATGTTATCTTTGAGAAATCTTGCAAGAAGCGTCGATAATAGCTAGCTAGATCCAAGAAACTTGGGATTTCTGACACATTAGTAGGTCGTGGCCAGTCCATGATTGCTGTAACTTTTTGAGGGTCAACTGAGATACCATCTTTATTAATGACGTGACCGAAAAAGTGTACACTAGTGATCTAGAATTCGCATTTCTTCAACTTGGCATAAAGTTTGTAATCACGTAGTATTTGTAGAACCGTTCGCAAGTGCTGCTCATGGGCCTCTGGTGACTTGGAGTATATAAGGATGTCGTCAATGAAGACGATGACGAACTCGTCAAGATAGGGTTTGAACACTCGATTCATGAGGTCTATGAAGGTTGCTGGGGCATTTGTGACGCCAAAAGGCATGACAAGAAACTCGTAGTGCCCGTAACGGGTTCTGAAGGTAGTCTTTTCTATACTTTCCGTTTTGACTTTTAGTTGATGGTAGCCAGAACGCAAGTCGATTTTGGAGAATACCTGAGTGCCTTGAAGTTGATCGAATAGGTCATCAATTCAGGGCAAAGGGTACCAATTCTTGATGGTGACCTTGTTCAGCTCCCGGTAATCGATGCATAATCTCATCGTGCCATCCTTTTTCTTCACGAACAATACTGGAGCTCCCCAGGGTGAGGTACTAGGTCGAATGAAACCTTTGTCTAGTAGTTCCTGCAGTTGAGTCGTTAGCTCTTTCAATTTTGTCATCGACATGCGATAAGGAGCTTTTGATATTGGTTGTGTGCTAGGTTGGGTTTCAATGGTGAACTCGATTTCTTGATCAACTAGAATACCGGGTAGATCTTCAAGAAATACATCAGGGAATTCTTGTACTATGGGGATCGCATCAACGGTGTGGGTCTCTTTTTGTGTATCGATCACATAACAAATATAACCACCATAAACCCTCTCTTAGAAGTCGTTGGGCTGTCATGGAGGATATAATACCGGGAGGGTTGGAAACTCTTGTCCCATCAAAGACAAGCTCGGGTTGGCTTGGTAACATGAAGGAAACCTTTTTGGCTTTACAATCAATAGAGGCGTGGTTGGCAACCAACCAATCTATACCTAAGATCACATCAAAATTCCCAATGCGGAGGGGAATCAAGTCTACATATAAGGTTTTGCCTTTTAAGAATATAGCACAAGATTTGTACACATCAGTACTACAGGCAGACTGACCAGAAGGAAAAGACATAGGCAATATATATCCTAATGGTTCGGGTGTTGAAACTAACTTGGCAGCAAAGTGTGGTGCAACAAAAGAATGAGTTGACCCAGAGTTAATGAGGACATGAGCAAAATGACCATAGACAGAAAGTGTACCTGACACAATATTTTCGGTAACTTCTGGTTTTCCAGGTACCAAAGCGAAAGCCTATCCTTGACGTTTTTGGTCCTTCCTCTCTCCTCCATGCCCTGCGGGTTTTCTGACTGGGCCAGAGGAGCTGGCTGTAGGATTAGTCAGCTTTGGACAATCCCTCAGCAAGTGGCCAACTTGATTGCATTTAAAACATGCTTCCGTGTCTCGATGACATTGTCCCCAGTGAGCCTTCCCACAAGTGAAACAAATTGAACTAGTGCACCTTGGGGGTTGGTAAGACATTGATTGCCTGAATTGGTTGTGCCCATATTCACCTTTTTGGGAGGACGCAACACTGGATCTTCTATTGTCTCTTTCCCAGAATCGCTTCTTTTGGCTTGGTTCCCCGAAACGCGAGGCTTTAATCCCCTTTTCTGCAATGTACGCCCCGGTCTACCACTTCTGCATAGGTTGGCAGTTTCAAGACCTCGAGCCTGTCTTTAATTTCAGCATCCAATCCTGTTTCGAATTTCCTTGCTTTTCAAGTTTCGTACGTCACAAATCGAGCGAGTTGTGTGAACTTGCTCTCGTACTCGGCCACCATCATGGTTCCTTGCTTAAGATGTATGAATTCTGATGCCTTATGTTCCCGCAATGAATCTAGGAAGTATTTTTCATAAAATACCTCCAAGAATCTTGCCCAAGTCGCAATTTCTTCTTTCTCCAGCATGAGAAGCCACCATTCCTGTGCAGTGTCTTTGAAAGTAAAAGTGGCGAAAGTTATCTTCTGTCTTTCGGTGTAGGGTAGGGCACTGAAAATCTTTTCCATGTCTTTAACCCAAGCGTCTGCTACCATTGGGTCTGGGCCGCCGGTAAATGTGATGGGTTTCAAATTCTGGAACTGTTTTATGGTAACCGGCTCTTCTCGCAAGGCTTACAAAAAGCTAGTAACCGCTCTTTCTATTATTCTTTCCATCAATTCAGTGCCACTGACTGATGACTCGCTTCCGTTACCATTATTGGCCATTCTACAAAGTAATAAACGAGGCATTACATTCACAATACAACGTATATGTAAGCATGTGTAGCGCAATCTATATCTACATAAAATGCCAACTTTACATTTTTTACAATTATTATTACATCAGTCAGAATATGTTAGTGTCTCATCCCTGTGGTAAACAAAAACAAAAAGACAACAAAAAGGGATTAGAATACATCATAGTCAGCATACAAAAAAGGTTTTCTTCTACTAAATCTAGAGTGGTGGGTCAAATGGGCCAAACAACCATGGGAAATAGTGTTGCATAAAAAGCTCAAATTCCCATCCTAACTGGACTACACCAAAACACATCCACGCTGCCTGGACTGTGAAAATGGAGACGGACTGTATGTATCCAAAAAATGCTCGATCGATAATCCAGCCGGGTGTCTCGACATATGACAAGTCATTATTAAAGTCAACATTTTGAATATTAATCATCTCCAGTGGGTTAAAGATAGTGGTGAAAATATAGTCATCGGGGTATACGTTCCCCCTTCCGGCCACAAATCTAGAGGTAAAGGGCCTATGATATAGTGCGGGCGGTCATATCCCGCGGGCAACGCCAAGGACACGAGTGGGTCCAAGAAAACGTCCACGTGTATCGGCACGGCTTTGCCTCCATAGTAAATGTGGGACATTGGTAGGATCAGCCTGTATATAGATTGGCCGACCCATCAACTAGGCAAGGCCTGGATGCAGTCATCTGATTATGTCCTCTGAATCTCCCAAACCTTCAGGTGAGGCGGGGGCGGGGTGCTCGGCTAAAATCTCATCTAAATTAATGGCCCCGAGCTCATCCCAAACCGCATCATCAAGGTTAATCTCTGACATTCCTACATCACCAGAATAAACGTGAGCTTTTACACAAAAGGACGAACGTTGCAAGTAAATTATTTATTATTTTTTTATTTTATTTTATTATGTTTATTTAGCTATATAGTTTTATTTATAACTTTTTGAACTTTTCGATCAAATTAAAATAGCATTTTTTTTTGAACCATTGTTTTGATACCACCTTTGTCACGACCCAATCCCAGGGCCTTAGGGTTGGAATCGTAACTTACTAACTTATTCTGTTCGTAGCAAATTAAACTGCGCAAGCGGAAATAAAAATAATTAAATAGGAAAGTACTCCATTTTACTATTTTAATAAAAGAAAATATATTTATAGGGTTTTTATTATTTTATTATTCAGTGATCGGTCCCGAGTAAAAACAAAAGGGAGTAAAAATATATTAAAAAAAGAAATACAAAATAGTGGTTCAACATCAATCCTCGTGCGGATTCTATTATGTGACGTTATGGGTTTCCTCTACATCTCGTCACCTAAAATGGTAACAGTTATAAGCACACAACAGAGAAATATTATGCCAAAAGTATAGGGAATACAAAATAACCATGGATAGTTAGTTAAGTCAAAATATTTACATAACTCAATTTGGTAAATAAATCATTTAAGTGACAGAAACTAAAATACAGAAATTATATAAATAAATAACCATAACCACGGTACAGAACAGAATAAATGTCACAGAAGTGTCAATCAGAACAGAGGCCAATGGTTCCATGACAAACAGAGGACCACAAAGTGGCAAAACAGAGGCCAATGGTTATTTAAGTCCCCCAAGGCATGAGACTCTTGTGGTGGTAGTTACAAAACACAATTGTTTATAAGGCCATAGTCAAATATTCTCTAAAATTTAAACAAACATATACATGGGTTTCATTTTAACAAATAGAGTTCAGAAATTAATCTACGTAACTGAAATATTTTTGAAACATAATTTGTATTAATATAACTAATAAAATACAACTTGTATAAAATAAATTATGGTATGTCAAAACATACGTAAAATATATTATGGTACCTCAAGGTATAATATAATTCACCTTAAGATTGAGTCTTACTAATTCCTTTATATTTTTGTTGATTTTCGACTCCTCCCTTTTCTACTGATCCTCCTTACTTTTCTTTCTTTCTCTCTTTTTTTTTTTTTTTTTTCCTTCTTTACTTACACGCTGGCCAGCTTCACCACTTTCTTCTGATTCATAGGCACATGTTGGGTGATGACTCACCCTTTATTAATAACCCTACTGATGGCTCACCAATGCCCCCTACTTGTAGACATACAAATTGGCCCTTCCCTCATTTTCTAATCTATATTTGTAAATCCTTTTTAATTAAAAAAAATCTCCCTAATATCTTCCTACTTCATTATTACTTGATTGATTTAACTAAATCCATACATTCCAATCTTTTACACTAATTAGTGATTAATTAACCCTCAAATAAATCTCCTCATCATATATTTGATACCACAATAATAAATTAATTTACATAGCACGTATACGTTTATTTATTTTATTATTTTCATTATTATTATTCTTATTCCATATATTTATTTTATTATTATTGTTATTATTTATTATTATTTATTTATTCTTACTTTTATATTTAATTTATTTAACTATTTTTAACTCTAATTTGCCAAACTAGTGTTATAATTTCATATTTCTGTTAATTTGGCCTCAAATAATAATCCCTAATTAATCCCATATTTGATAACCCAATGCCAATTTAGATTCTGTATTATATTATTATTTATTTAATAACATATTATCACATATATCCACTATTATATAAACTATAAATATTTATGTGATATGTAATTGAACGTTCAGGGTGTCACATATTCGGATTACATGCGAGACAATAGTGAGTTTGCGTCAATGCGTCGACATGATATTTTTATGCGGGTCAAATGTGTTCATTTCAGATTTCGCGTTTTTAACTCAAGCATGACCCATTTAATATACATTCATATTTTTGGGTTATATGATATTGGGTTCGACTCAAAGAATGATTAACCCTAACACTCTAATTATGTGCACGATTTGAATCATGTTGAAGGGTTACGTGTCAAATTCTCGCCCCTATCTCTAGTCAATGGACTAGATTGTACTCAAGTCCGGTTTTGGGGGCAAGCCCACAAAGGAATTGCTTTGCGCCCCCCCCCCCCCCCCCCCCAAAAAAGGCTAAAAATAGGCCTCCAAAAAAAATATAGTCTTATACTTTTAAAAGGCCTAACTCAAAAATTATAGTTCAAAGTAGTAAATGAATAAAAATTAAAAACCCAAATTTAAAATATAAATTCATATAAAAGGTCCACTTAAAATACAAAGCCCAAATTAAATTGAAAGGTCCAAAAAACTTGAGGCCTATTGTAAAAAAATTTAAAACGAAAAGTGAAAATAATTTGAGGCCAACAATCTATTTTTGTTGTTTCATCATTCCCCCCTTTGCGTTGTCTCTTTCTGCCAACAACTTCGACTCTCCACCGTCCATTCCCGGGGCATTTCCCTAAAAGCCAAAATAGTAAAGGAATTTCCAAACTAAGCCTAGTTTTGAAAGAATTTCCAAAATAAGCTAACCTCGCGGTTCACAATCGTGAGTTCAACACTTTTTCAACCCCTCTCACGTGAAATCTGACAAATCTTAAACTCGCTGTTACGAAAAGCGAGTTTGATTAAGAACTCGCGGTTACGAAACGCGAGTTTAATTAATTCTTTTTTCTTTTGAACTCGCTTTTCACAAGCACGATTTCATCCAATTTTTTTTTTTTCTGAACTCGTGGTTCCTAACCACGCTTTTTGGCCAAAATTTATTTGTGCTAAACTCGTGGTTCCTAACCACGCTTTTTGGCCAAACACATCCACTCACACAACCACTCACACGTCACACTCAATATATATATATATATAAATTTTATTTCATAAAATGAAATCAATATTAAATATATATAATAATTTATAATAACAAATAATAATCAACTATATAAAATGATTACTTTTTATTTTAATTCTTAATTTTTTTTATTTTACTGTTTAGGAATAAAATTTATTTTTATTATTTTAGGATTTAAGGTTTAATTCTTAAAATTTATTTATTTTTTATTTTAGGGTTTAGGATTTATAAAAAAAATAAATTTTAAGAATTAAACTATAAATTCTAAACCCTAAATCCTAAACCCTAAAATAAAAATAAATAAATTTTAAGAATTAAACCCTAAATTTCAAAAATAAAAATAAATAAATTTTATCCCTAAACAGTAAAATAAAAAAAAAATTAAGATAGTAAACATTTTGTTCAAGGCTAAAATTAACAAACATATTTTTTAGTTTATGTTTTAAGATTTTTTTAAACATTTTGTTCATGTCTAAAATATTTATATTTATATTTATTATTTATGACAATGGGATCACATATATTATAATTGAAAAAATATTAATTAAAAAAAATATTTGAAAAAAATTTAATTGGAAAAAACGTGGTTTGTAAAAATTATTGAAATTTTTTTTTGGAAAAATCGTTGGTTTATAATTTATTTATTTCTAAAAATAAACAGAAACCAATTTATAAAATTTTTATAAACATAAACCAAAAAACATAAATGTTACCAAACGCTACTTTAGTGTTTGGGGATAAAATTTATTTTTTTATTTCAGGGCTTAAGGTTTAATTCTTAAATTTATTTATTTTTATTTTAGGGTTTAGAATTTATAGTTTAATTCTTCAAATTTTTTTTTTTTTTTATAAATCCTAAGCCCTAAAATAAAAATAAATAAATTTTAAGAATTAAACCTTAAACCCTGAAATAAAATAAAAAAAATTTATCCCTAAACAGTAAAAAAAAAAAAAAATTAAGATAGTAACTTTAGGGGAAAAAATTAAGATAGTAAATTAATTTAGGGTTTAAATTCTAAAAAAAATTTAGGGTTTAGAATTTACGATCTTAATTTTTTTTACAATTTACTATCTAAATTTTTTCCCCTAAAAAAATTTAGGGTTTAGAATTTACTATCTTAATTTTTTTTTTATTTTACTGTTTAGGGATAAAATTTATTTATTTTTATTTTTGGAATTTAGGGTTTAATTCTTAAAATTTATTTATTTTTATTTTAGGATTTAGGATTTAAGGTTTAGAATTTATAGTTTAATTCTTAAAATTTATTTTTTTTTATAAATCCTAAACCCTAAAATAAAAAAAATAAATTTTAAGAATTAAACCTTAAACCCTAAAATAAGAAAAATAAATTTTATTCCTAAACAGTAAAATAAAAAAAATTAAGAATTAAAATAAAAAGTAATCATTTTATATAGTTGATTATTATTTGTTATTATAAATTATTATATATATTTAATATTGATTTCAATTTTATGAAATAAAATTTATATATATATATATATATATTGAGTGTGACGTGTGAGTGGTTGTGTGAGTGGATGTGTTTGGCCAAAAAGTAATCAAAGTGAGAGAGTGAGAGGGTTTGTGTGAGTGGATGTGTTTGTGGCCAAAAAAGTGTGGTTAGAAACCACGAGTTCAGCACAAATAAATTTTGGCCAAAAAAGCGTGGTTAGGGAACCATGAGTTCAGAAAAATTTTTTTTGGATGAAATCGTGCTTGTGAAAAGCAAGTTCAAAAGAAAAAAAAATTAATTAAATTTTGCGTTTCGTAACCGCGAGTTCTTAATCAAACTCGCTTTTCGTAACAGCGAGTTTAAGATTTGCCAGATTTCATGCGAATTTAAGATTTGCTAGATTTCACGCGAGAGGGGTGGAAAAGTGTTGAATTCGCGATTGTGAACCGCGAGTTAGCTTATTTTGGAAATTCTTTCAAAATTAGGCTTAGTTTGGAAATTCCTTTACTATTTTGGCTTATTTAAAAAAAGGCCCCTCCATTCCCGCCTTCACTGGCAGTTACCCTGGTCACCGCCAGATCTTTCAAATATTCAGTAAGTTCGATTCTTGCCTTTGATTTCGAACAATGAATCATTCATCTCAAAAATTGTCAATTATTTCACTTTACCCTCTCAGTTCCCTCTTAGAATTATGTTTTTTTTTTTTTTTTGGTATTGGTTTTACAGATTATGTGGTTGATTTATAATGAATTCCTTTTTGTGGATGACGTTCTGTGAATTGCTTTAGTATTGGGGCTTAGATATTAATTTTATTTTCACCTTCTGTTTCTTAATTTTTTTCAAAAATTAGTTTAGTGAAAAAAAATTTAAAAAAAATAAAGAAAATCATTATTTTAATTTGGTTTTCCTCTTTCTTGGGAAGGAAATAATTTTTGACAGATCAAATATGTATTTTTTTGAAGTTCATTAATTTTTGATAGATCAAATATATATTTTGGTCCTTTTTGTTATCGTAAACTTTGTTATATATTTAAGTAAAATTTAGTAGACTTTTTGTGATTAGCTTTTTTTTTTTTAAAAAAAAAATGTATAAAAGGCCCCATGATCAATAATAAGACACCGTTTGTGAAGTGATTTTGTGGGTTTTTTTGGCTATTTTAGCCACAAAAAATAAAATAGGCTATTTTAGCCACAACAAACAAAATATCACATCCAACCCATAATCATTACACTCTTCTCTCACAAAAAAAATCAAAAAAGCCAAAAAGCCCTTTCCAAACTAAGCTTTTTAGCCCAGACTAAAATAGCCAAAAAAGCTAAAAAGTCAAAAAAGTCAACCCACTTCCCAAACCAACCGTAAGATGATTGCAAATTTCAAACCCAAAAACCAGCTTAAGATTTTCGCTCTGAAAAACCAATTAAAAGTTTCTAAATTATGTTCATCTATGACATCAAAAATATTCTAGGAGAAGTCTTTCATCAAGTGAGCAGTTGACTGGCATGAAAAATAATTTTAAAGCTAGTACTTTTATGCAAATGAACTCTGAAATATACACCTTGCAATTTGGTTAGAATCAACACTGAGACTCACTTTTGAATGTATTTTATTATCATTCCATTAAATTTGAAACTGAATTTTTTTTACTCAAATTGAATACTTTAGGAATGACAATGCTAAAATAAAATTTTTAAAGACAAAGTGATACATAATACATACTTTAGCTTCCTTTGTGTCTTATTATCAACAAACACTAATGGAGATACCTTGCTTGTGCTTGTGGCTAACAAACTTCTTATATTATTAAGGGAATCCATATATGTCTTTTGAGTTTTCATGGAGGGGACATTATATCATTCTTCTATGAATACATAGAAGCAAGCATTTATTCTTTGTATTGTTTCTAAGTTGTATTCAGCTTCCCTTGCGTCATCTTAATTATCAACAAATACTAATACTCTGTTTGGTTCATTGAAACAGAATACAATTATTATTCCATTATAATGTTTATTTTCACATTTGATTCACCAAAAATGATGAAAAATAAATGTATAACTCGTTTGGGAATCCTCCATTTTAGCCAAAAAGTCAAAAAGTTAATAAAAAAGTAAAAAAGCCAACAATTCATATAAAAAAGTCAAAGATTCTCTTTTCTCTCTACTTTGTGCACATCTTTTCGTAAAAAGCTAAAAAGTCACCCCAAAACATACTAGTTTTTTTTAGTTCATATTTTAGCCAAATAGCCAAAAAGTTACTAAATTAGCTTGTTCCCAAACAAGGCCTAGAATCATCATTTATCATTATAAGGGAATACTCATTCCACTAAATTTCTATTTCATTCCAATTAACCTAACACTCCATAATAGTTTTTTCTTGGCTAACAAACTTGTCATGTTCTTTTTATTGAAACCATGTCTTTGAGTTTGATGGAGGGGCAACTAACCATTCTTTTGATGGAGTGGATTATATATATATATATATATGGGCGGATGGAGACAGAATTTTGATCTTACCTAGAAATTTAGAACTATATATGAATGTAAAGGTACTTGAAAATTGAACGAAACAAAGTGATAATTTAAATGAAAATATAGTTCCACATAACATAAACATAAAAACCGAAAAGAAAAAAAGAGATCATGTATAGAGGCGAACACATGAGGCAATAGGTTTCAACTTAGTTGAAACAATTACACTCCTAACAAACACTACTTTGAAGTATAATCAGGGCATACAATAATGCTACTCACACCAAAATAGATCACTGAACTGAACACAGAATTTTATGTGGCCTAAAACATCAAAGGAGGTAGTTGCATCATTCATATGCTAGGTATAATAAAAACAGCACTATTACCATTGCTGCAATTTTCAATCACCGAAATCACCAATATAAAGCAAAATTTTTGTATCTATTTAAAATTTCGGTGTCGCTCATTTCTTTCCTTTCACCAACAACATGAAAATTAATTTTAAATTTTAAAGCTAGTACTTTTACGTAAATGAACTCTGAAATATACACCTTGCAATTTGGTTGGAATCAGCACTGAGATTCATTTTTGGATGTATTGTAATATCATTCCATTAAATTTGAAACTGAATAAATTTGACTCAAATTAAAAACTTTATGAACAAAATTGACAAAATAAATTTTTTGAAGACCAAGTGACACATAATACATACTTTAGAGACCATAGACATAATTTATTCAACATCAACATAGATTTAGATATAGATATGAATAAATAAAGAGATGGAATAGGCAACGCATGAGGTGGCCAAAGTATGCCCGAACAACCAAGTCATATGATATCTGGGAAATAATTCTTCCCTAAAAATACAGTAGTCAATAAAGGTTCAGTGATAACCTAAACCTGGTTACTACATTCTTATGCAAAAAATTAGCTCTATATTACATAATGAAGAACAAAAAAAAAAAAAAAAGAAAGAAAAAAGCAAAATCAAAATTTAGATTAGAGATACAACAAGAAGAAATGTATGGCCATAAATTCGTCTAAATTAAAGTTACGTAGTTAAACATAATAAACATGTCCTTGTTGGCAGAGATGACACTCTTTGTTTGTTTGTGGTTGCCTCTGCAATTGAATTTCCTTCCACGATAAGCGCTGGCAGCAAAAGACCTAACAATTACAAACATATACTAAATGTAAAGAGACGCCACATATCAATAAACAATATGAGTACTAAATGTACAAGTGATTTAAAATTATTTTGTTTTGATAAAAAAAAATATTTTTTTGATTCTGACCTTAAAAATGATGGTATGTTAGTGGTTGTGATGGTGTAGGTGGTAGGAAAGTGAGTGGAGGTGTAGTGGTTGCGATAATGGTAATAGAAGTAGTGATATTAATGGTGTAGATGGTAAGTGGTGATAAGTGTTAGGTTTTTATTCTTGGCAATCTCGTCTGACAAAACTCATTTCAGTTGTAATTTTATTCGCTCTTTTATTTCAGTGAGGCTATGAGTATTTAAATGCAAATCTAACATGAATTGTGCTTTGCAGAGAAGCTTCAGAAGATAATTCTTTCATGTTTGCCACTTCGCTAACTATGTCGGAATCGAGCTGCTCGGTCAACTCGTGAGGGTCTAGGGGGCAGCGCCTCTTGGCAGGTTTGGGGCAATGCCATGGCAGGGTTGAAGGGCAGCGCCCCTGAAGCAAAATGCAAAAATGCATTCGAAGTTGCTTGTCCGCTCAAGCGGCCGTTTGTGCGCTCGAGCGAAGTATGTTTGGTTCCATAAATTTGACTTGTCTGCAAAAGTACTGGAAGTTGGGATTTTATGCTCGAGTGAACTTTCCTGCGCTCAAGCGAGGTTCGCTCGAGCGACCATTCTTGCGCTCGAGCAGAGATCGCGGAATAGTTTGCTATAAATATGCGTTTCAGTCAAATTTTAGGATTACGCATCCAGATCTTCTTCTTGGATATTAGGGTTTATATCTAGGGCTATTTTGCTAGTTTTCTTTGATGTTTGATTGAGTATTCAACTCATGGTTTAAGAAGTATACATCAAAGGATTGTTTGTTTATTCTATACAAAAGAGAGAGTTGTTCTTCAATGGATTTTGGAAAATTCGAGCCTGAAACTTTGGTGGATTCTGAGGTTGCTCATCGTCGTAATTCAACATCGGCGTTGTGGATTCAACGTTGGATAAGACAATTCCAAGGTGAAGACCGTGGTGGAAGATACATATAGGGGTCGGTTCAATTCGAGTGTGGATTCGCTAAGTAATTGAGAGTAAACTTGTGTAATTCCTTTTGTCTTCTTACTGGATTATTTGTGGTTTTGGCCCGTGGTTTTTATCACAATTGGAGGTGCTCTAATTGTAATTTTTCCACGCTAAAATCGTTGTGTTGATTTGTCTTAATTGTTTGATTGAGATTGTTATCTACTGCTTAAAATTGATACATAATCACAAATCAATATCCAGGAAATTTCTAATTTTTTCAATAAGGTTGGCCAAACTTTCAATAAGGCTTAAATTTTGTGTAATCAAGAGAGTTTTTTGTGGGTTCTTAGTTCAAACGTTTTATTACAAGCCTTTGACAAGAAGTATGTTTTTAGTGTCCATGATTGAAGATTTTTAATAATGATCTTTGTCCTTATATCAAAGATAAGAAGGATTATTTATTTATTTATTTACTTTGACATTTAAGTGAGGAGTATAACTTTTTGGACTTTAAATAAAGTGTGTTAAAACTTAGAAAATATTCATGGTACACATCTCTTAAAAGGTGCCTATCATATGCACCATGTCATATATTTTTATGGTGTTTGGTACGTATTTTTGTTATAAATATTACATATTGTTTTGATATTGTTACAACAATTTTTTATTCAAAAATGAAATTTTGCATTTTGGGATAATGTTACATTTGTTTATCCAAAAAATATTTAATCACAAAATGCATAATATTACTACAAAATGTATAACTTGATTTTTGAATTACAAATTATCGTAACTGTATCAAAAAAAATACGTAACATTTATTACAAAAATACGTAATAAAAGTGCATGTGCTACACTCCTCTTTTGAGGAGTGTGTACCATAGCACTGTCCTAAAACTTAATATTATATTTGGTTATGAGATGTGATGAAAAGAAATAATTATTCCATAGGTTCTCCTTAAGGGGTATATATCTTTAGTGCTTTTTTTTTTCCTTTATATAAAATGGTCCAAATTTCAAACCCAAAAATCATTTTTTAATGATTTTGTTAAAGTACTTTTTTGACTTTTTTTATGAGATGATAAAATGTTAATGAGAATGGCTTTTTTTAAGTTATTATTTTTTTTAGCGATTTATTAAGTGTTTGAATTTTTTAATAACTTTTTATTGATGTTTCAAAGAATAAAATAGTCAAAAAATAAAGTTGCCAAATGGGATCTAAATCAAATATATCCATGACATTAAATTAAATAAAAAAATTACAAAAAAAAATTAAATTTATCAATTTAAAACCTAAACTTGTTAAACCATAAGGCTATTTTTGTTAAGTAAAATTGAAGAAAAAATGATACTTTAGTCATTAAACTCAATGTAAGTGTACACAAAATGTCAAAATATATAATTTTTTCATTGATTTTAATGATTAAATAACCATTTTTCCTCATTTTTACTTAGCTGAAATAGAAAGATAATTTATATTGAAAACAAATTAAAATTTTAAGATTTAAATTGATAAAATAAAAAAATTATGATTTATTTGATTACATGGATAAAAAAAAAAAAATAATTTTTCCTAAATTAAAATATGCTAAGAGAAAGAAACATTTCTTCATCAAGTGAGTGATTCCTTTGGAAATAAATTATTTTAATAATTTTTTTGATTAAAATATAAAGTGAAAAAATTATATGTTTGGAATGATCTTTTAATTTATACAATCAAAAAAAAAAAAAAAAATTTAACATTTTAATATAAATTATTCACTTTTTAATTTTTTTAAATAACTTTTTTCACTTTTAAATGCCAAATGACTACACAAAAAGTCAAACACAGCAATTCAGATGGGAGAGCAAACCTGAAAGTTAATTGAATTGGCATTCAATTCATTTTTATCTTCCGTAACCCTTTTTCCACCTTCCGATTGAAATATTGTTGAAGAGTGCCGATCTGAGTAATGGAAGTTTGTTTTCCGATTCGGGACCAGAGGTCGACACGAGGGATATGCTCAACGATCCAGTAGTCTTTTCCTTGGTTGGGTTTGGGTTCCATTCTATCTATCAATTCGTCTGGCATATCAACGAACTCAAGAGTTTTGAGGTTTGTGAGGTGGTGGATGCCAGATGGTACCTCCTTTAGTTGCGGGCTAGGCCCAATCATTAGCTCTTCAAGAAGAGGCAATGCTCCTTCCTCTATTATCACCGAATTCAATCCATTCGACCCTATGAGAGATAGTTGCCTAAGTTTTGGAAACCTTTCGACCTCAAAATACAACTGCTCCCCATCATATGCATCCCAAAGCCAAAGACGTACTAAACTAGGCAAGACTTGAAGAGCTTTTAGTGGATCATTTTGGGTCAAACCTGAACTCCATAGAGATAATCTGATTAGATTTTTAAGTTTCGGGATCCAGTCGGGCAACTTCTCTAAACGTCCACCCAAGGAGAGACGTTGAAGATATTGAGGTGGAGATGATGATGATATATGCTGTAAATCCAGAATCTCATCATCACTTGAGGCCATTACACTCAAACGTTTAAGGTATTTCATCTTCTCAATGGCTGCACATAGAGCCCTCCCATGTTCTCTTTCCAATTTCCTAATTCCCAACTTCCGTAGCTGCCTCAATTTCTCAAGCTCTTTAATTAGCCTGAGCCCGTCATCATGATTTGTCTCCACATACAACAAATTTTGCAGCTCCTCTAAACCCCCAATCCCTCCCCGTATCTTCACTCCTACTAGATAATTCACCATGTTATAAGAATAGGCAAGAAGATGTCGCAACTTACGGAGCCTACTGATATCAAATGGGAGCTCTCTCACGAGGGAATGTTTCAGATCCAATGTCTGTAGGTTTTGCAGCTTACCTATGGACTTTGGTATTATCTCCACTTGTGTGCTCCTTATGCTTAGGTATCTCAAAAGAAATAGATTTCCCACTTCTTCATCAAGTTGATCCAAATGAGCATCCTCAAGATCCAGCACTTTCAAAAGCTTGAAATTTGCAGCTACTGTACCCAATAAGGGCTTCTTTGGCAGCTCTCCCTCTTGAAAAAGAAAAACAGAACGAACTGGGGATTTACTAATGCTTTTCGTGACCTTATCCATGTCGCAGTAACGCATATGCATAGATAGCCGGCAAGTTGTGGCATTGAAACTTGAATTCTCTTTTTCCAAAATTTGACACAAACTAAACTCCTTGGACATTGAGAGAATAATCTCACGCACTACATCATGTACCTTACACCGTCCAACTCTTCCATCAAATTTTGTTGTTGACACTAGAACTAAGCGTCTATGGATCAGCTCAGTCAAGTATTCTTCCGCAACTTCTTCCAATGTTTTTCCATTCTGCTCTTCAACAAAACCCTCAACTATCCATAGCCGAATAAGTCTCCTAGCTTTCATAGAGTGGTCTTCTGGCATTATGCCAAAGTACAAGAAACAAGATTTGAGGTGGTGAGGCAGATCATTATAGCTGAACAACAAAATTTTGCTAATGATTTTAAGATCAGGATTCCTTTCCAACTCAGAGTTCATGCTACCATAGAATTTTTGCCATTCGGATAAACCCTTATTTTTGGTGGACAAGAGACCACCTATAGCTGCAATTGCAAGTGGCAAACCTTGACACTTTCTAACAATTGCTTGTGATACTTCCTCCAACTCAGGGGGACAATGACCTCCAAAGTTCAATTGGAAGGCTTTCGTGCAGAAGAGTTTCCAAGCCTTCTCTTGGGATAGGGCCTGAAGCTCGTGGATGTGATCCACTGAAGTTCCTGTGCAAAATGCAGCAACCTGTTCTTTGCGTGTGGTGATAATTACCCTACTGCCTTCACTATTTTTAGGTAAAGCATGTCTTATGGATCCCCAAAAATCAGTTTCCCAGACATCATCAAACACAATGAAGTACCTCTTTTCGGACAAATATCCTCTTAGCTTGACAATGAATGACTCAATTCCCTCATCAGGTAGAACATAAATTCCTGATAGCTGCTTTATCATTGTTTTGAGGAGCTCCTCTGGCTTGTATGATTGAGAGACAGTGATCCACGCTTTGCAATTGAAGTGTGCAACCAATTCTTGGCTGTCATAAACTTTCTTGGCAAGAGTGGTCTTGCCAATTCCACCCATGCCAACCACCGAGATCACTGCTCGTTGTGATTGATTTTGGTCAACCAATCTGCTTATCAGTTCATATTTGGGAGATTCAATGCCAACGACTTCGTCGTCCCCTATGAAAAGGGAAGCCAGTCGAAGGTCATGCCACATTTTGTCCTTGCTGGTGCTGCTATGTTCTGACGAAGTACTAGTACTGAATGCATATCGATCAGCTCCTTCCTTGATCTCACGAATTGTAGTCTTGATGTCTTGGATTTGAGAAGCTATCTCATGTCGTGGCTTTAGCTTAGTGATCGTCTGAGTGACTTTATGCAAGGAACTGAATAGTCCAGGTTGTTTTGGCAAGACCAAGAGAATGTGTTCATCGATAACGTCTTGTATCCGATAAGCAACTTGCCTTACTTGTTTCACCCATATTTTCACACCTTCATCTCCAGTTTCTGCTCTTGATTCTGCATCTTTTAAGAAAGAGTGTATGCGCTCCAATTCAGCTTTGATACTGACCATTTCCTTGTGAACAACCCTCAACAACTCTACTTCACCGGCTAACAATGGTCCCAAATATTGAATAACAGAGATCACTGCTCTTTCTGCCATTAGTTCTCCCTGCACTGTACACATCATAACTATTAGTTCTGATGATGCTTCAGGTGGGATTGTGTCCGTGTAGAAAGGAAGTTAGTTAGATGATGATGATGGTGAAGTTTCAATTCAGTGCATAGCTCTGTTTATCAGTTTATGAGAGAGGTGGTAAACTTCAGTCATGGAGAAATTAATTATTTTGGCCACATTTTCCTCCAAAAGGTTAGATAAAAGAATAGATTTGATTCATATTTTAGGTCTTGCAATAAATAAATAAATAAACATTTTAAGATAATAGTATTTTTAGTTTTTAATTATTTTCAAATTATAGACTGCCCCCTACAGGTTTTTTTTAAAAAAAATAAATGACTATCCCCTCTAGGTTTTATTTTTTTATTTAAAAAAAAAAAAAAAAAATTAAGTGAACACAACAAGGATTGATGGTAACATATATATTTTAGTGTAAAACAGATGCAACATCATTTTTCATTGTTAGATTGTGCTTGAATCATGAATATGAGTAGGAATTTATGAAAGAAAAGAAAAGAGACAGCGAAATCATCACTTTGAATAAGAATGTCATGAATTTGAATAACAATTTATAGAGGAAAAACTGATCAAAAAAAAAAAAAATTTATGGAGGAAAAAGTATGCAATTGATTTTGGGCAACAATACCAAAGTGAAGATTTCAGATTCTCTTTTCTCGTCTTCCTGTTTTGTATCATAGCAGTGCTTTTGTAACTCATTTGTTATATATATTGCTTGATTTAAGTAGAATCTTCATGTTTGTGAGTGATTTTTGTCTTCGTGGATTTAGAAAAGGCTAAAATTCAAGATGTGAGACTCTGATCAAGGAAATATTATTGTTGTCATAGCTAGATTTCTCAAATATATTAATATTATGGAGCTAAAAATGATGAGAAAAATATGTAGATATGTGTTTGTAGAACATACCTGCAGATTGATGTGCAACTCCAAAAAATGATATCAAAGTTCCAAATTCTTGGCACTGCCTGCTTTGATGGTTTGTCAGATTTCAGCAAAAAATTCACTGTGGGGAAAGACTCTTTGACTTACAGACTTTAGCCCCTGAGATTTGAATCATATCCAAAGCATATACCATTTTTAGGTCTATGATTCATCAGAATACAACCTCCACCAGCTGTACCTGAATAGATGGCTTATGGACTTATTCTTGCGGTATGTATGTTTCTCTCTCAATCACTATTTAATTCCAGCTGTATGGGTCTCCTTTTCACAACTTGTATATAAATATATATAAAATATAATACAAGGTGGTTTACTGAAGAAGTTTTGCGGCTCGTTGATCTCTCTTTCCTTTGAAAATGAAGTTTTAGTGAATATATTAGGAAAGAGCCTAAGCCTCCGTTTGGGAAGTGGGTTGACTTTTTGACTTTTTTTGCTATTTTAGCCTAGGACACTCCTCAATATTTGATTGATGTTGCATCTTCTAAGAAAGATTGTATGCACTCCAATTCAGCTTTGATACTGACAATTTCCTTGTGGACACTCCTCAATAACTCTACTTCATGGGCCAACAATAGCTCACTGCTCTTTCTGCCATTACTTCTCCCTGCACTACATTGAACACATCATCACAATTAGTTCCAATTATGCCTAGTAGCGGCTGTGTGTGTGTCCATGTAGAAAGGAAGTTAGATGAATGTAGATGGAAGAGAAAAAAATGAAAAAAATTCAAAATTTAAAACAAAAAACTTAGGCAGTTTTTTTTTTTGAACAGTAAAAACTTAGGCAGTTACACAGAACAATTTGGACATGAAAAAATGCGTGACACCGTCACACGGGTGCAAATGCATTACGTTTAAATTTTTGGATAGTATAATGATTGAGGAAAACTGTTAAACAGTTTTGGGCAATTTGAAAAATGAAAAAAGAATTTTATTTAACAGATTGGATGTGACACTTGATAGAAAGGGCAATATTGAAAAATAAAAATAAAAAATTGACAACTTTACACCAACTCAAGTCTATGATTTATTTAATAAAATAGATAAATATAGAGAGCATTCCGTTTCAAGCTCCATTCTGAAGTTCAATAGCATTCTGTTTGAAGTTTTTGAAAGAGGAATTTCAGTTTCAGTTGGGAATGGCAGAGTGACTAGGTTCTGGTTGGACAAATGGATAGGCGATGCTCCATTAAAAGAGCTGTACAGTACTGTAGGCTGTATAGTCTGTCTCTTTAGAAGTTTGGAAGTATTTCTGACTTTGATGGAGTTTGACTCAAGTTATTCAAGGGATTTTCACTTCAGTGGTGAGACTCCTGAGGACAAAAACATTATTGTGACTTTCATTCTAGCAATGAGTTCTTGTTCAAATCTCTTATTAAGGCCACTGAAAAAAATTGTTCATGGTGGTAGAGTCAGAGTTTCTTCTGTTGGGTCGCAGCTCCTTTCAAGGTTCATATTTTCTGTTTAAATTCAAGAATTTAGCTATGCATAGTCGGAATACGCTTCCAATGAGTAATGTTACAATAATCATGTTTATATATCATATTGGGTTTATTATGTGATGTATTATTACTACATTGATAACAAATATAAATGATGAGGCTCATTCAAATATGACAAATAAGATGATTAATCCAACACCATATAGCAAAGAGTGATGAGAAATGTGTTTGTAGAGAAACATATAAGCAGATTTATGTGCAACTCCGAGAAGGAATGATGTGAAGATCCAAACATGTGATTTATCATTATTGCATTGATAATAGATAAAGTGATGAGATTCATTCAATCAATGTAATTATAACAAATAAGACGACAACTTGATATAGGAAAAAATGATGAGATATGTGTTCGTAGAAAACATATATACCTCTAGATTATACAAAAACCCTGGGAACTACATTCGTTGCTTTGTAAGATTTCAGCTAAAGCTCTTTGCTGTATGAAAAGACTTTTTGAGTTAATGCAGTTTTGGGGCCTAATCTTGACTAATATCATGTTACCTCTCTGTCTCACCCTTCCCTGAGAATACAACCACCACCAGCAGAAGCCAAGCACATAATCAGCCCAGTGGTTCATTTTTTTAAATCAATAAGATTCCAAGCAAGTTCTAAGTGGTTGTAGAGCATCTTCAAACACGTTTTCTGAAACAAATTTTGGCTTCATGTGGTTCAAAGTTGACTTCATCGTTAAATAAAAATAATAATAAATCATTTTAATAAAAAAAAATTAAAATCATTTGATAAACTTATTTTTTATTAAAAAATTCACTTTAATCACTCTAAAAAATCATAAGAAATGTTTAAAAAAAATATAGGTTTGTTCAAAACGAACTAACATTTTTTTAACATTAACTAAGGGATGTATTAGACAAAAATTAATTAAGTCAATTTGATAACTACAATTCGTATCAATTAAAAATTTAAGCGACTGTTAAAATATAGATTAAGAATTTTAAAAAATTAACATGAAATTTGCTTGTAAGTGAGAATAAAATACCTTGAGATGAAGATCTTGAGATTCAACATTGAATATTAAAACACTCAAAACCTTGAGATTTACAATGTCCTAAATTTAATATGAATACTCAACATCAAAGGCATCAAGATTCATAAGTTTTTTGAGTCATCTTTAAAAAATATGCCGATCCAGCGAGTCCCACTAGATCAGCATATTTCATGTCAAGAACTTGATCTTTGGCCACAGTTGGCCTATAGTGAGGGGCGTTACCCGATTTTTTGTGAGACTATAGATATTGCTGTCGAGAATTGCTTGGATTGATTGAAAAGGTTCTAACTCTGTCAAATGATCCAAGCCACAGGTACAACATTGAGCAGGTATGCAATTGGCAGTGAGTTTCCTTAATCTATATCAGTAAGTAAATTGACAGAGACTGATCATTACTTTTAATTTAAAGTCTTACCGGTCCAATAATTAGTTTAAAATCATACCAATCCAAGACTCTACACTCACTCGAGTCACTTTCAAATAAATATGCCGATCTAACGAGACCCAGTAAATCAGAATTTCATTTCAAGAACTTTATCTTTGACCACTTTTTAACATACATGTTTTAGCTAAACAAGATATATAGTACTCATGATTATAAATATACATATATAATTGGTACTAACGGTGAAGTTGTTCTCCAATCAATGTTACACTAAATTTGTTCTCCAGTAACGTCTTTAAAGGAAAAACTATCCAACTCCTTGGAAACACACATTAGTATTTCACCAATTCTTCAAAGTGAGAGCTCACAACAGATCTTCATCAATCTTTGCTACTTGGCAAAACACCCCCTCCCTGTTGCCTGCCAATAACCACCCTATATTTGCATGCCCTGAAAATAGAATAAATCTTCTTAGCCAAAATAATTATGTAAATATATAAATAAATGAAGATAAATGACAAACAACCAAACAAATTGAAAATCAAGACTAGAATAACAAATTCTTGCACCCACATTCTTAAACTAAACAGTAATTAATTACCCTACACCACTTTTTAATCTAAAACAAGCCAAATTTTTTGGTATATAGGGTCAAGAGAATAGGACTCCCGGTAAGGCTCACACACACCAAACTCTTGAGCACATGAAAGCCCATTGGGAATCCAAATGCCTAAACAGATATCCCACAAGGTCACATAACATATTAGGATTGTTTGAAATGAAGAGTGCCCCTTGATTTGAAGAACTGAGAAACCATATCAACAAAATGACTCCACACAACACCTAGTCTTGCCGTCACTAGAACCTAGTTCAGGGCTTTGCAAGAAGCTGATTCTAGGAGCTTCTATTTCCACATACCACTTTCTCTCAATTCACACACCAATTTTGTTCGGAAGCTAATATCCGAATAAAAAAAGTGTATGCACGGAGAAAAAGTAGTGTGTGAAAATAGACGCTCTCCAAATTTCATGGGCAGAAGCTTGCTTGGTTGGATTCAAGCCTCTATATATGGTTTAAAGTAAAATAAATAAATTGGCCATGGATTGTCCACAGCTTGCCAGTTTTATCATTTGCTGAAGGGCCTCATACCTTCTTTTAAATTAGGAAAGAACTAATCCATGATCTTGTTGAAAAAAGATGGGAAAAGAATAAAAAACACATACCTCAAAACATGTAGGTAATTAGACACTTTTTTCCATGACACCATTTGAGGATTCCTTTTTCTCTCTCCAGATTGCCAATACTTCATCAATTCTGAACCGCTGTGTGAATGTCGATTCCTCCAACGGAGGTGACATCCCATTAGCATAAGCTAGGAGACCAGAATACGCAATCATTGCCCCTTTGTCAACACCGTACCTGTCATCAATTGTAAACAACCTTCTCCCCACCCTCTCGGAGCACATGATCCTCATCATTTCTTGCACGTGCTCATTGCATCCCACACCACCAACAATGAGAACATCTTTCTTGTCACAGTGTACCATTGTCTGTTCTGTAATCTCCACAAGCACCGGAAACGCAGTTTCCTAAACCAATTCAAATTGAATGCAGAAATCGAGCCACAACTAGATCGTGTAAATATTTAACTAATACTTGCAATTTACAAGAAACAGCCATACCAAATTACCAACTACATAACCATTTTATTACCACAAAATATGTAATTTTTTTAAAAATATTGGAAGCATTCCAAATGATTACCTGAAGGGAATAGCACAAATCTGCAGGGGTGCATTCATTATTTTTTAGCTTTTCCTCAATAGTGGCTTCAAGATAACTCAGTACTCCACTAAATGAAACATCCATTCCTTTGACAACATAGGGAAAGTCTATAAACTTTTCTCCTCTCTTCGCAAGCTGATGAAGAAGGGAAAAAATAAAAAAGGCAAATTAAGGAGAAAGCATTTATTTATTGCATCATTTCAAGAACATTCTGTTTGTGGAAAAATAGCACATAACAGCATGATCAGCAGCTAAAGGCTATCTAAGAAAAATTTAAAATATCTCCAGAATGAAAAATAAGCATAAAATAGCAAACCAAAGTCCTAGAGAGAAACTTCATAAATGAGAGGTGTAATGAACCTCAAAGACATAATCTAAACTTACCCAAAAAATAAAAAATTACACATCAATCATGTAATATCAACTAAAATATAGAAAAACAAAAACAGAGATATGAAGATATAATAAAAGGTGGTAGTTAAACATATTTTTAAAAAATGATAATAAGAACTAATCAAATAAGATAAAGGTAGACTAAATACATTGGAGAAACATAAGAAAAAAAAACACGGATAAAGCTTCTATTACCTTTATCAAACAAGAACTAACAATAAATTGAACCTCGCACTAAATTCACCAATATCTACTTCTCACTGACCAAACTCAAAATAGAACAAGAAGCACAAAAGTTGAATTGTATATAAAATAATATAATAATAGAACTCAACCCAAAAAAGCCTGCATCCTAACCATTTTAGGTAGGTTTCATCTTTAGCCTTCATTCAACTCCATCTAGAGGCATATCATCTCATAAGCCCTTGGCAACTATTTCTTTCTCATAGCCCCAGCTGATGTTCATTTTGGCCTTCCTCTTATTCTTTTAGCAACTTAAATTTAATTCTTCCTTTGGGAGGAATGGCAAAAAACTGAGAGGAAGGATTCTATACAAAGGAAAGAAAAGAAAGGGAGGGAAGGAAGAATTACCTCACCCTTTATCTGTTTGGTTAAACAGGAAGGAAATAAAAAGAAATAAATACTACTAACTGCCTATTTAATCATTTTATGTTACAAATGAAGAGAAGGGTGTTATATAGCTGACTACAATGGCCTAGGCCTAACAACCACAAAATTCCCACCTTCAACAGAGTTCATAAGGAAGTAAATAATAATATTTCTTCTTTAAAGATTAAGAAAATTGTCAAAGAGTCTCAAAGCCTCATTTATAGTTGTCTTTGTGTGCGTCTTTGGTCTTTTGAGAAGGCCGGGGGGGGTTTGGGAGAGGATACCAAAATCGAGCTATACAACATTGAAGATTAGAAATTGGCAAGCCATTTCCCAGTACAGTGCATGCTAGTCAAATAACATCAGAAGGTGGTCTCATGCAAGTATTGGTCTCGAACATAATGCAAGACTGAATCATAGTAAGAAGTTTTCTCAAACAATTGATAGAGAACAGATCAATAAAAAACAAATCTGCTAACATCAGTAGTTAAACAAGTAAAACGTCAAATAGCAGCTCAATTTTAATTTTATTTTTTTGTCTTCCGCAAGTTTTAAGACATTTCAACACAGTAACCTATAAAAATATGACTATTAATGGTCAGTCTCTGTGTGAATTTACCTACTGATATAGGTTAAGGAAACTTGCTTCCAATTGCATACCTGCTCAATGTTGTACCCAGGGTTTGGGTCAATGTTGACCTCAAATAAAACCATTTATTTGACTCCAAAAATGGTTTTATTTAAACTCAAACCCATTTCTCCAATTTAAAAATACTATACCTTTTTTTTTTTTTATGTTTATTTATTAGATTGACTACAAAATAGTAAATGAAAATTTTAGATCATCTCAAATAGAAAACAAAAAGACTTATATTAACTCCAAAATCCTATTTTACATATTTTTTAGTCAACTGGATAGGGTCACAAATTATTTAAACTAAACCTTATTTTATTTATTTATTTTATGTTTACTAGATTGACTCCAAAACAGTAGATGAAAAATATAAGATTATCTCAAATAGAAAACACAAGGACTATATTGAACAAAAAATCCTATTTTACATATTTTTTTTATTCAACAGGAATGGATTACTTAAACTATTTAAACATGTAATCGCACCCCTTAATGAAAATAACAAGTTCTTCATACTTTTATGAGATATATATGTTCCAAGCTAGGCAAAGTTGCCCGTTTCCATGATTATTCTCTTCTTGCCTCCAAGAGATGATTCCAAATATAACTTCTTCAATTAGATTATTAATTGTTTAATTTCTTTTCCTCTTCTAGTTAAAGACTCTGTTGTTCATCTACTTCTGTACATTTTTTTTGATAATATATATATATATCCACTACTTCATGGCAAACTGCAACACCTAAAGAAAACTTACCCACTACTTTTTTTATTATCTAATTTGTGAGCAAGCTAATTCTGAAATGAAAATGAATAAATGATAGTCCTAATAAAACAAGTTATAATGCTAAAAGATTCGAATCACCAAATTAGCAAATATTAAAGAGAAGAAATACTCGATTAATGCCAGTCCCGGGCTTATAGGACAAAGTGTAAAGAGAAGTGTTAGAGCTTTCTCCTCTATGAGGAATGAAGTGAGCCGGCTTCGGCCAACGAATGAAGTTCTTTAGCAAGTTATCTGTTACTCGTTGCAAAGAATGCATCGTATATATAGCTCACCAACTTATCTGCTTGGATCTACAAGAATGGAACTCGGAATTGGATCTACCAGTCCACGTCAAGAGAAACCATGAACTAGAATAGAAAACCTTGCCCCACCCGTGAGTAAATATTTCATAGTAGCCTCATTAGACCGTATATCTTTCTTGGTATATCTAGATAATAGGTAGGAGCATAAACTGAAACATTATGGAGAAACATAATTTGTATAAATAAAGCCCATCCAGGATCATGTGGCAATGACATTTTTATAATTATGAGCTACTGATGCTTCAGCTTGAAATGAAAAGACCAAAAAAAAGGCCACATTCTACTCTCCATTTGGATTGAGAGATGAGAATAGAAAGAAAATTATTAGAGTTTCTCACCTAGGTGAGAAAATAAAAGAAATGATTATGATTTCTCACCTTCTTGTTCAGATGAACAATGACAAAAAGATGATACATGTGTTTTTTTATTTTATTTGTTTTGTATTTATAGGGGTAGTTTAGGTATTTTATTTTTTTGTTTTATAAAGAGTAATTTTTATTTCTCATCAAATGTCACCATTTTTGGTGATAAACAAAAAGTTTGTTGTTATTTGTGTTTCTCATAATTACTCACATCATTAATCATCCAAATAAAGTGATAAGAAACTTCATTCTCTCAATCCAAAAGGAATAAAAAATAATTAACAAAAAATAACAAATTAAATATTAAAAGAGAAAGTAGGGGTGAAATCAGTAAAGTCCAAGCGCTACTGTCTGGTTGGATTTTTCAATAGACAATGAAAACAATTGCTACAGCCTTACCAAAAACAAAACAAATATTAACAATTGTATCAAAGCATGAACAACATCTAGAAACAATGATACACAAATTTTGCTTAATATGATCATGTGGACATCCGGCTAGTCGTTTGGTGGTGCTGTACAACCTGCAACTCCAACGACCATGAACAGTAAATTGATGAAAGACACAATCATCTTCAATTTGATGAAAACTTTAACATATCTTGGATTTGATACTTGTTTGGTGAAGGCGTTGGAGTAACAAAAGACTCCTCTTTTCATCAAATTTAAATTTGATGATACAAAATGTGCAACGTTGGAGTTGGTCTAAGATGTGCAAAAACTGGGAAATTCTAGTATACTTCTGCTTATGTAATTTTTTTTTAATTATGATATTATTTTAATTATGACTCATAAATATTTTAATTATGTCTCATGTTATATTTAATTATAATATATTTTTTTAGTTATAACTTAAAATGTATAAAGTCATATATATATATATTTAATTATAAGGTGTACATAGTGTTCCGCAAAAACTAATTGAAAAGGGAAAATTTCAACTAATTGAGAGGGTAATTTATGAACAAATGGGGCCGAGCTAGAACGAGTCTTCTTTGGATGATGGGCCGTGCAATAGGCCAAGAAAATGTTTTGTACTTCGGCTCTGGGCTGAGGTAGTTACCAAGACGGTTGGATGGGTTGCTGGAATTGGAGCCTGTTTGGGGACAAAGCCTTGTCTGATCGAGGTGAATAGCATGGTGATGGGCCGAGCTAGGTATAGCACGGCGAGATGCCAGGCTAAACAGGGCTACCGCGGCTTAACCATGTTGGGCATGAATCTGAGGTAACTTGGTTGACCGCAGAACCAACCAAGTTAAAGGGTTCGCCCCATCTCACTTGGTCAGCAGTGAGCAGGGTGTTACCAGGATAGGCATTATCCTTGGAAGTGTGATTTCTATGAGGACTCTGCTAAGGAGAGTTGAAGTCCTACTAGGATTGTGTCAGGCGGAATCTATAAAAGCTCATAACATGACCTATGTACAGGTATCACAATTTTACTCTCAAATACACAGAGCTTTTGTGTCTATTGTCTATTTGCTGACTTAGGCATCGGATAGGTTTCCGGCACACACTCGCCAGCTAGCTCACATTTGTGTTTTCAGGTAGTAAAGCGCCGACGTTTAGAGGAGTGCAAACTTGATCAACAAGATTATACGAGAAGATTATTTCGTACTCGTACAATTGGCGCCATCTGTGGGAAGCATTAGAAAGAATGAACCTTTTGATTGAGTTTTCCTTCAATCAATGTCAATGGCGCATAACGAAGACCTACCACATTCTGCCATCGATGGGCAGACCCCAGAAGGGGACGCGAGGCTCAAAGGCTTGCCTTATGTGCCACCTATGGCAGAATTAGATCCTCAGCAACAGAATTCACGAAGAGACGCGCGGAAAAGACAGGACTCAAGTCCACGCCGCTCTCAAAGCCTTGATAGACAGAGATGAAGGATGGATGCTCAGGTTCTGGAAGATCGCGTAAGGAAGCAAGTCGAAGTAATAAGAAGAATGGCGGCTGACATAGAGACAATGAAACGCCATATAAAGGGCAAAGGGGTGGTGAAGAAGAAGGGGCAAAAGCAGAGTGCACTCTCGCCACTCAGAAGATTGTAACAAGCAAGTCACATCGTCTCAGACGGAAAGCAGAAGCCTCAGGACAGGTGACACGCAGTCAAGACCTTTAGGACTCGTTACTCCAGGTTTGAGAGAACGAGGACTGAAAGGTCTGGTACAGAGGGGAGCAGTTATCAGCCCTCACACACGCACCAAACGACATCCAGGCACACAGAGTTGCCTAGGTTGGTAGACCTACGGATGGTGCTAGAGCAAAGGGCTCGAAGGAGAGAAGATACTTAGGCTCGCGACCCCCGCAAAGTCTCTACACTACAACGGTTGGCTCCTAGGACACATCGGAGTGTCGAGGTTGGAATGCCAGTACCACGCCTTGCTTACGAACCAGCAGACAAAGCGTTAGCAAGGTTGTAGAGCTCGCCGTTCATTTTGGCAATAGAGAATGCACCATTACCCTCAGGCTTCCACCAGCCCAAGTTCACTACTTATGAAGGGAAGTCAGACCCCTACATGCACTTGAGCCAGGTTATGGCCGTATATCAGCAAAACGAGGCTCTAATGTGTATCCTGTTTCCTTTCAGTCTTGGTGACCTGGGTTTAACATGGTTTGAAAGGTTGCCAGAAGGCTGTATAGCTTCATGGGCACAATCAGTGGAGGCATTTATGACTAGATTCAGAACGAACACCAGGACGCTAATGGAGATTGACCAGCTACTCTCCATTGACATGGGCGAGAAAGAAACATTGAGGTCTTGCAATAATCGGTATTGGGAGATTTTTAATCAGATTGGAGATTGCCCCACAAACCTAGCTATCGCACAGTACAAACGAGGTTTGCCTACCGGCAATAAATTGAGGGATTCAATGACGATGACTGTAACAACCCTCGTACTGATTATCGATAACCCACTGAATTAAGTACTGATTACTGTTAAACTGAACTGATAATGACTGATAATTGGATTAACTGAAGTACTGAATGAACTGATTGAAATTGAAACTGAAATTGAATAAGTTTATCTATTGAGTTGCATGTTGCATTTATTCGATCGATTGATTATCTGTTTGAATTCATATGTTTAAACTGCTAATCGAAGGCCTTATCGGCGGCCGAATTAGAAACCGTTTGGAGTTTTGGAATCAGTAGAATATTTGTGATTTTATGGTATATTTACTTGAAAATTGATTAGGAATGATTAAATTCGATTAAATTAAGCCAATTAAAGAGTTTGTCGTAATTACCATTTTGCCATTGTGAGTGGGGCCTTTGTTTATTCATCTTTGAGCCTTATACACTTAATCAAAACATTTCTTCTCCCATTTCTTGCATACAACCGAATTTAGAGAGAGAGGGAGAGAATTGAGGGAGATTTTGAGCTCATCTTGTATATTGCTAGAAGAACTTGAAGAAATTGGTAGAGAATTGGCAAATTGGACTCTTAAATCTTGAATACAAGACTAAGGTAGGACATTCATCTTCTTGTTGTTGAATTAGAGCTAATTCTTGCATAATTTATGTTTCATTTTTGAGTTGAGGCATGTTGTAGCTCATACATGGTGAATTATGTTTGAATTCATGCATGCATGGCCATCTTGGTGCATTTTGAAGTTGAATTCATGGTAGATTGTGCATGCATGTCCATGTTTTTATCATAGTCCATGTTTTCATTTTAGTTTCCAACTATTGAGCTCTTTAGAGCAAAGATTGAAGCTTGAATTTGGTTTAAAACTCATGCATTGCATGTTTACATATTGTTCTTGAAATTGAGTTTGAATTTGGACTTAATTGACTCACCTTTGGGGCTTAAATTCTCAAATTGGCTTTTGAAACTTGTTATACATTGTTTTAGGATGTATTTTCCAGAATTTGGGCCCAAGAGGTCGAGTATTGAGTTGGGAATGCTTGGTTTGAGCTTGGAAGGCAAATCTGGAAATTCCAGATTTGGCTTCTTCGCTCGAGCGAAGGATTCCTCGCTCGAGCGAGCACCTTTGTTCAGGGCTCCGCTCGAGCGAGCATCGAGCGTGGTATCGCGCGTAAAAAATGAGCATCCAGTATTTTTACTGTTTCTGCAGACCGCTCGAGCGAAGGATTACTCGCTCGAGCGAAGCCTTTGATTTTGGAAGCTCGCTCGAGCGAAGGAAGGCTCACTCGAGCGAGACCCCTGTTTTCAGCAACTTTTGAAAAGTGCCTTCCAACTGTATTTTTGCATCCTCATCTCATCCTAGGCATTCTTAGGCCTAGTTTAAGGCATCTTAATGAGGATTTAGACATAGAACCACACCGAGGAAATCTAGGGATTTAATTATCATCCTTCCGACTGTGAAACTTAGTGTGTGTTCTATTTGTTAATTGTTTAGGGTTGGCTCTCGGGGACGCGCTCTAGCTGCTATTAGCCCAATCTCTGTGAGTAACAGATTGTGTAAAGATATGTTCAAAATGGTTATCTTTTGAATACCGAACAGAACTGTTTACCGAACTGATATTGTTTATTGAATGAATGTATGTCCTGTATTGTGAACTGTACTGTGGCATCCTTAGCACTTATTGCTTACTGTTAGTGTTACAGAGCTCTGTCGGTTTCCTTGTGGAACCATACTGTTTATTGATTGATGGCCATCACTACTGTTGGGTCTGTTGAGGCCCGGTCCTTTAGGACCTACTGTTTATAGGCTAATGGATGTACCACATATGATTGATTGACTGATATACTGAAAGATCGAAATACTGTTTAATGAATTGTTTTCATTACTGTAAGGACATTACATTCATAACCTCCTTATACATTATGTTATTCACTGGGCTTTAGCTCACTGTTTATATATATATATGTAGGTTCTCAGCAGCCAGACCGGAGCTAGGAGCGTGGGTTAGTCTCCAGTTTTGTCAAGCCAGCCTATGTGCCTCACTGCGAGGTTCCGAGACACCATGCTATGGCTTGGGGTGTTATTGTGTTCCCCACCTGTCTCTTGACTGTTTTGTTTATTGTATAAACTGTTTACTGTTTGACCGTACTGTTATCGAGGGATTAAGTCCCCGTACTGAATGTTTGTAAATGATTGTATAGACTGAACTGTTCTGAACGGTATGAATGCATGAAAAATGTTTTTGGCATACAGATTTTCACAGCTCAATGGACACTAGTTATTTGCTGTATTGGCTTCCGCCAGGCCCTGTACTCTGTTTTACTGTATTACTGTTCAGCAGGCCTTCGGTAATCTCGGATTACTGGCCAGTTACGGTGCTAAACCCATAGGGCCGGGTTTGGGTCGTGACAATGACTCCACCCCTCATGATGGAGGCTCTAATGAAAAGAGTGCATCAGCACATCCGGGTAGAAGAAGATGTCACGCGTACTAAAGCAAAAGTTGGCACAACAGCAATGTCAGACAAAAAACCTGCGGCAAAAGTGAACACGGTCGGGCGAAAAGAACAACCAAGCAAAAATAGGCGAGGTAGACAAGCCAACAGAGAGGACCCCCAAACAAGGAAGTTGAGAGTCCACACTGCCATCACCACGGTATTCAATAACCCTATCTACCGGATTCTTATCGAGATACGCGATGAACCCTTTATTCGGCGGCCTGCCAAGTTGGGAGAAGCACAGAGGGGCTATGATGATAGGTATCATTGCACCTTCCATGATGAAAAGGGGCACCGAATGAAAAACTGTACGCCATTAAGGCAGCATCTGGAGGAGTTAGTAGCTGCAGGCCACTTGGACCAATATATTGAGGAGGGAACATAGCCGGCCCCCCAGGACCGCAACAGGCTGGATGGGATACCGGTCGACGTCCACCCCAAGGCATAATCAACGTCATACATGGGATCACCGAACCTGAACGGGTATGCGAACTCAGAGGGATGATCAAAAAGGCTGAGCACTTGAGACAGGTACTAAGTGCACAACCTACCGTCAAAAGGGAAAAGACGGAGGCAACGAATGTCATCTCCTTTTCTAACAAAGACTTGGCAAGGTTACAATGCCCTCACAATGATGCACTGGTGGTTACTTTGCGCGTCAAGAACTTCGACATCAAGCAGATCCTAATTGACCAAGGGAGCTCTTGCGAGATAATGTACTATGAGACCTTCAAACAACTAAAATTGGAGGACAAATACTTGGCACCCGCAACATCTCCCTTAGTCGGCTTCAACTCAATGCCAGAATGGCTGGTGGCAGGATAATTCTGCCAGTCAAGGTAGGAACGATGACGAAATAGATGGAATTTTGGGTATTGAAAGTCCTTTCCACTTACAACATAATCTTGGGAAGAGCATGGTTACACGCCACGCGAGCAGTGGCATCAACCTACCATCAGGTGTTACGGTTCTCTAACAAAATCGGAGTGATTGAAGAAGTCTTAGAGGACCAAATCATGTCGAAACAGTGCTTCGTTACAGTAAACGACAGCCGGGCTGTCAAAGGGTTTGTACAAATGGTAGAAGAGCCAGAAAGTAACAAACTGTTCGCTGACGTTGGCAAAGCGGTCCGAACAGAAGGCAGTGAAAGGCTTGGTAGAGGTACGAATAGATGAAAAAAACCCAGAGAAGTTCTTTTTGCTTGGCTCGTCTCTGTCCAGCACTGAAAGATTAGAAGTCATGGAATTTTTTGACTTCTAACATTGAAGTGTTCGCCTGGATGCCGTATGACATGCCTGGCATTGACCCTAATTTCATCTGCCATCAACTCAATGTCTATCCAACCGCCAGACCAATTATACAGTGAACTCGCCGATCGGCACTCCACCACGCAGAGATAGTAGCAGAAGAAGTGGGAAACTTGCTGGAAGCAGGGCAATCAGAGAAGTACACTATCCCAGGTGGATTTCCAACGCAGTAGCAGTGCCAAAAAAGAACGGTAAATGGCGTGTATGCGTAGACTACAAAACAGTTAACAAAGCATGCCCGAAAGATAGCTTTCCCCTACCACAAATAGATCAACTGGTGGACCTAACAACAGGGCATAACCGACTTAGCTTTCTTGATGCGTATCGCGGTTACCATCAGACCGCTATGTATGAACCGGATCAGGAGGTCACGTCATTTACAACACGCAGAGGACTATATTGCTACAAGGTTATGCCCTTTGACCTAAAAAATGCAGGGGCTCCATTTCAATGGATGATCACCAAAATATTTGAACCATTGTCAGGCAGAACAATGGAGGCTTACATAGATGATATGGTAGTCAAAAGCAGAGATGAAGGGGACCATCTCAAGGACCAAGATGAGATTTTTCAAATTTTGAAGTACCACAAGTTGTGATTGAACGCATCTAAGTGAGCATTCGGCGTAGGGTCAGGCAAATGCCTGGGCTTTCTAGTGACCAACCGGGATATAGAAGCTGATCCTTCTCAGATCAAAGCCATCCAAGATCTTGAGAGGCCCAACACAATCAAGGAGGTGCAGTATCTCACTAGCCTAGTAGCCGCACTAAACCGATTCATAAGTCGGTCATCAGACAGGTGTCAACCATTCTTCCAGGCACTGAAGGCCAAGTTTGAGTGCGATGATGAGTGCGACCGCGCCCTGGAAAGCTTGAAAGACTACATGACCTCTCATCCGTTGTTAGTAACCCCAGTACCAGGAGGGGAGCTCATTTTGTACTTAACAGTTTCCCAGCATGCAGTTAGCGCAGTGTTGGTAAGAGCTAAGGGAATACAACACATGTCTATCTTTTATGTGAGCAAGACATTGCTAGGCGCTGAAACAAGGTACCTACCGTTGGAAAAATTGGCCTTAGCTTTGATGATAGTTTTAAGAAAATTGTCGCACTACTTCCATGCCCACATTGTGATTGTCTTAACGGCTTTCCCCTTAAAAGCCTTGTTTGAGAGGACGGATTTTTCTGGACGAATCTTGAAGTGGGCAGTGGAGTTGGGGCAGTTCGACATCAAGTTTCAACCAAGAATCACAATAAAAGCCTAAGCTTTGTTAGACTTCATGGCCGAGTTCGCACTAGGAAGTCATCATGTTTACCCGATCGACTTGACCAAGGCAACCGAAAGAAAGGAGGAAAGTGCTGCAGGAATAGCGCAGCTTCTAAAGTAGGACGCTCAACTGTACATCAAGCCATTTAGCCCTGAAGAAAGGGAAGAAGGAACAGACCGTAACACTGCCAGCAAGGACTCACCCAAAAGTAAAAACTTGAGATAGTTAGACAGTGAGGATCACAGCCCAACGGCAGACATTAACCTGGAAAAAGGCATCAGCAACGCCCCTGATCCCAAGACATCATCAGATCCCTCTACTTGTTGGAGGCTTTTCGTCTGAGAGATGTGGAAACTCTTCATCGACGGAGCATCTAACAGGCACGGTGCAGGGCTGCGCATAGTCCTCATCTCACCGGATGACCTGACAATTGAACAGGGAGTCAACCTTGGCTTTCCAACATCCAACAATGAGGCAGAGTATGAAGCGTTATTAGCAGGTTTAAAATCAGCACTTCGTATGAAGGCCACTGAGCTGATGGTGTACAGTGACTCCTAACTGGTAGTTAATCAGATTTTGGGCGACTACGAAGTAAAGGATGATAGCATGACTAAGTACTAAGAGTTGGTCAGAAAAGAGACCATGAAGTTTAAAGTAGTTCGGGTAGAACAAATCGGTCGAGAGGAAAATAGTAAAGCAAATGAGCTGTCTGGTTTCGTGTCAATGGCAGATACATCTATCCTATACCCAATTGTTGATTGATTTCCTATCTAGACCAAGTATTGAAGAGCCCGAAGCAACCGAAACATGTTGTGCCAAGCTAGGCCCTTCTTGGATGGATCTCATCATAGTGTTTTTAAGAGATGGCATCTTACCTGAAAAAAAAAAAAAAAGAAGCCAACAAAGTTAGAGCAAAGTCACAGCGATTTTGGCTCTCCCCATCACTAGCATTATACAAAAAATCCTTCACAGGACCCTACTTGAAGTGTGTTCATCCCAGTAAGGTCGAGACATTTTTGTTCGAAATGCACAAAGGCATTTGGGAAAGCCACAAAGAGGGAAGATCGCTAGCCTACCGAGCAATTTCACAAGGGTATTGGTGGCCGTATATGCAAGCAGATTCAGAGAAATATGTTAAGAAGTGTGAGAAATGTCAGAAGTTAACCAGTCAGAGAGCTCCTATCTTTGACTAGCTCGTGACCCTTTGCAATGTAGGGCCTGGATATAGTGGGACCACTCCCAACTGCACCAGGCAACAGAAAGTTCTTTCTCGCAGCAACGAACTACTTCACAAAGTGGGTGGAAGCAAAAGCACTCGCATCCATAAAAGAAAAAGACGTCAAAAAGTTTGTCTGGCAGAATATCATAACCCGGTTTGGCATCCTAAGGCTTTGATATCTGACAACGGCACCCAGTTTGATGGCAAGATTTTTAGGGGTTTTTGCAAAGAATACAAAATAGAATTCTATAACTCTACGTTGGCATACCCCTAGGCCAATGGCCAGGCTGAGGCTTCCAACAAAGTAGTCCTAGATAGTTTGAAAAAGAGGTTGGAAAAGCAAAAGGCAAATGGGCTGAGGAACTCCCCCAAATTTTATGGCTTACCGAACTACACCTCGGCGGTCAACTTGCGAAACACCTTTTTCTTTAGCCTACGGCATGGAGGCAGTAATCCCACTAGAAGTTGGCCTCCCTACAATTAGAAGCGAAAATTTTGATCCAGACTTGAATGGAGAGGCCATATCCCTGGAACTCGACCTGGCAGAAGAAAGAAGAGAACGGGCATTAGTGCATATTGCCACATATCAACAGGAATTGTCCAGGAAATACAACAAAGCAGTGCACCCAAGGCAATTCAAGATTGGAGATTGGATATTGCGCAAAGTAATGGGAAACACTTTGGTGCCGAGAGATGGCAAATTAGGCCCTAATTCGGAGGGACCGTACAGAGTGGTTGGTATGGCTGGTAAAGGGGCATATCACCTAGAAGATGCGGATGACAGAGCTATTCCAAGGCCATAGAACATGACCAATCTCAAAATATTTTATTTTTAGCTCTTTCTTAAAACACTTGTAGTTTTTCTTTTTCAATAAAACAAGTAGGCATTTTTTCGATAGAAATTCTTTCCTCTGTTTGTATAAAATTGTTCGTACACATAGCCTGACTGGGGGGCACCTTAAAGAGGTTAGCAGGTTTGACCAACACTTTACACTCTTTAGCCGAGATAAAGATCTAGGCTCAAGAAGGTTGGCAAGATTGACCAATAAATTTTTTCCTTAGCCGAGATAAGGATCTAGGCTTAGGAAAGTTGGCAGGTTTGACCAACACTTAGTTCGTTCTTCAGCCTAGTTAAGGATCTAGGCTCAAGAAGGTTGGCAAGTTTGACCAACAAATTTTTCTTCCTTAGCCGAGATAAGGATCTAGGCTCAGGAAAGTTGGTTTGACCAACACTTAGTTCGTTCTTCAGTCGAGATAAGGATCTAGGCTCAAGAAGGTTGGCATGTTTGACCAACAATTTTTTCTTCCTTAGTCGAGATAAGGATCTGGCTCAGGAAAGTTGGCAGGTTTGACTAACACTTAGTTTGTTCTGCAGCCGATATAAGGATCTAGGCTCAAATAAGTTGGTAGGCTCGATCAAACTGTTTTCTTGTAGCTGAGATAAGGATCAAAGCACACATCTTGGTTAAAAAGGTTTTTTGCAATTTCCCAAGTGGTTTTCAGCAGCTAACTATCCCGGCCAAAAAAAGGAGGGCAATATAAGGAATGATTGAACTAACTAAGCCGGCTGGGCAGGCAGTAAAACTGATACACTACAAAGCAGAAAAAGTGATGTAACCGAACAAGAAGACATTAAAAAAGAAAAGTTTCTTTCATTCATTAGAAATTGAGTACAAAAGGTGGGGCGTGTAGCCCGGTTACATTTCATCAAAACAAAAGGAAAAAACACTACAAAAACAGGGAATGTGTCAAGCAAACAAATCATCAAGGTCAGTGTCCAGGTCAACCTGGACCTCGCCATTGGGCAGGCCGGTCTGAGCAACTACCTCTTGGGGTATTTTGGTCGAAGGCTCCACATTAACTGTTCTAGGCAGAGAAGGCTGAAGACCGAGGTTAGTGCCAGCAAGTGGAGCATTTATCTGATCAGGGGTCTCCTCTTTCTCCCTCCATCTTACAGAAGCTTCTGCTGGACTACGTTTACATAGTCCACCAAGTAGCTCAGTATGTAATGTGGAGGGGGATTCAGAAAAATATCTGCATCCAATGCATGACCGAGCTTCTCTGCCGCAGCTTTCCAACCACTCTTAAAGAAAATATCTTTTGTGGCCTCACATTGTTTGACGTAGACCTCCTCACCCTCTTTGAAACTGCGCTCTTCGGCATCTTCCATTTGCTTTCGAAGTGCCTTTATCTCGGCATTTTCTTCTTCTCTAATTTAGCAAGCTCTCGAAGGTAGCGGTCCTTCCGCTTGGCCAGAGCTTTTTGCTTGTCCTCTTCAGCGGTACTAACAAGCTCGGCCAAGTGATTGCGGTCGGCACTCAATTCGACAAATTTTGTTTGGAGCTCTTTCAGCTCGGCTTCCTTGGCTTTGCCATCCGCAATGGCTGCCTTGGTCATTTTTCACAATTCCAGTACGTGTTGATGGGTAATTTGGTTCTTTTGCACGACCTACACATCATACTCAAAAAATTTTACAAATCGAGCGACAAGAAAGAAAGAAAACTAGCCTAGAATTCAGGGTTACCAGAATTAGCGATTTGTTGGTGGACCGAATGGCCTTCAGCTCGGTCAAATGGGTGTGGTGCTCCATGTCAGCTGGGAGGCAGACACTCTTGGCCAAATTGAAAGCCAGAAAGTGGTCTTTTTTAGCACACACAGAATCCGACGTAGTCACAACTCGGCCCCTAAAGGACACAGCTGGTGTCCACACCGAAGTAGGGGATGAGGTAGCACGGTGTCCAACGGGGGAGTGTTGAGGAAGTGCGGCCTGAAATTGCTCAGTTTCTTCCTCATCCTCTAGCCTCGGTGATTTGTTAGCCGAAGTACTTTCATATTCGTCTTTTACATGAAAAGAGAAACATAAACAATGAAAAGTAGTAGAAGATATTTATGTTGTGGTGTCATGTTTGATGAAACTCTGAAATTTGATCACAAAGAAAGAATGTAATGATATGATGAATATTATGAACATCGAAGTTTTTAGATCGGACGAAGAAGATTGAAGTTGCAATCAATGAAAAAGTTATTGGAAGGAAGTGAAGAAAGTGTTTGAACAAATAAAGAGAGAGAGAGAACTAGGTATGTAGAGAGAGAGACAAAGAAAGAGAAATTATTTGAATAAATTGAGAGAGAAGTGGGGTTGTCTTTCTTTTTTTTGATTAAATTCTTGTTGTGATTTTGCCTGACTAAATATATATATATATTACATTTATATGTTTCAACAGATCAGATCTGTTTGAACAGATAAAAAAATTGAAATTTTTTGAACAAATAAAATTAAACTGATAGAAAAAATTGTACAGATAAAGTTTTTGAACAAATAATTGTTTTCTATAAATTTTAGATAGATTTTAAATAGATAGAGAGAGAAACTCACAAATTTTAAACATATAGAGAGATAAACTCACAGATTTGGAATAGATAGGGAAAAAAAAATCGGCAAATAGATATAAATTTGAACAGATAGTCAAAAAAATTTGAATAAATAAAAAATAATTTGAACAGAAAGTAAAAAAAGGTCAACAGATAAAAAAAAAATCAACTGATAGATTAAAGGGTAAAATTAAAAATAAAATGTCCTTTAAAACCAATAAAAGGACGTCTCACCAAATTGTTTTACAAAATGTAGACCTCTCATCAACAAAAAAATATGCATTGGACCTAATACTTTATACTCTTCTTATATTGGATTTATTACTAATTTTCTTTAAGTTTTTTTTTAAAATCAAATTAAAATTATTTTATGGTATTTTCTTTGATTGTAGGTAGATGTGGACAAACATTAGGTCAGGCCAACACTACAAAATAAAAGATTTTGTGTCTATCCAAGCCTGGCTCGACCCTAACATTGGCTCTTTATATCTGCCTAAGTCAGGTCCAAAAAATAATTATAAATCTCAAACTCACCAATTGGGCTATATGTTAAAAAGCAATTAAATCATTTTATAACACATTATATTTCTTAAATAAATATTTTGACATTATTATAAATTGAAAGATTCTGTGCATAAATTGAACGACTTTTTAAAATAAATTCATTCACACATTACACAAATGTGAGTTTCAATAAAATAAACAAAGATAAAGTTTAGATCCCAACAAAAATACATAGTTTAATGTATTATAAATAAATAAATAATTAATTAATTTAATAGTGGGCCAGGCTAGGTTGAAAGTATAAATCCTAAACCCAATCCATTAATATTTTGGGCTAAAAGTGTTAGCCTAGCCAGCCCTATGGGCTAAAACAACTTTCCCAAATCCTAAAAAAATAAAACTGTGCCGAGTAGATTGGGCTAGTGTGATAACCCAACCCGTACTATGCTTAATTATGCATGTGATTATGTGTTTGATATGAATTTGCAAGTTTAAGTATATAAATTATGCGAATTTGGAATAATATCTGTTGAATGTAGGAAAATCTATTGCAATTACAACTTTGAACTGAAATTGAAAGCCTTAGAGGCTCGATAAGCCAAAACCGACTTCATATTTGTGTTTAGCGTGATTTTTAGAGACTATGGTGAAATTTTGAAAAATTACGATTCGTAATGATTAAATTAAGATTTATGAGCCTAAGTCTTATATGCGTATCTAGCACTTGTGTTCTTCATTTCTTGTTGAGAACTTTGAATGAGTTAGAGAGAGAGAGAGAGGAAGAGGAGAAGCTAGGATTTTGCAAGGGATTCAAGGGCAAACCCTAAATTTGAACTAAGGTATGTTAATCTACTTGAAATCTTTGTGTATATCATATCTTTTGCTTGAAATCAAGAAGAAATTGGGAATTTTGAGCTAGGGTTTTGAGTTGTGTATGGGTTTGAAATAAAATCAAGAAATCCTTTCATTTTTGCTTGATTTGAGTTCGTTCTTGTGATTGCTCCATGAAATAAACTCTAAATGGTTCATATAACCAAGATTTGTTGGAAGATTCACCATGCTGTATGTATATTGAGCTTGTGTATGTAACTTATGAATATATGAAATAGTTGAGACCATGAATCTAATGATGAGGCAAGATTGATATGTGTATTGTAGAATTATACCTACATCATGCTAGTATATCATGTTTTTTAGTGAGATTTAGTTTGATTTGGACTTGGAAATGAGTTTGGGAAGTTTGCATCTTTGAACCATTTTCGGATTGTCTGATTTTGCCCAGACCGCACCAGCGGCCACGAGCTCCTCACAAGCAAAACATGAAGAAAAATAGAGGTTTTCATTTTTCTCTCTTAGCACTCGAGCAGCCAGTGTTTCCGCTCAAGCGGATTTGGGCTGCATGAGCGGTTAAGACTTCTGCACCCTATTTCAGCCTAATTTCAAAAAGGCATATTTCCTTTATCCAGACTCCGTTTTAAGCGATTCTTGAGCCTAAATTCCAGCCCTCGACATCTAGTTTCTAATGGTGGTGGTCTCATATCCAAATGTGAAGTACACAAATAGATATGCTCAAATTCGTGAGGGCTATTCATTTTTTTAAACCATTTCATGCCATTTCCTACCCTAACTTAGTTCCTTTCGCTTCTTGCTATTTTTTTAAATCTTAAATATGTACATATGATATTTTCAATGAAAAACATATGAAATTGTTATAGGAAACATTAATTTAAGTCATACATCTTTGACACATGTTTTGTATTTGATTCACATATAGAGAAGTATAGCATTAAACACATGAGAGGAATTAAAGAATGGGGAACGATTGAACAGTTATGTAACGAATAAATGGATTGTGTGAATTGAAGACCATGCGTTTTGAAATGTTATGCTTGGTTATGTTTCTGCAGGCTGAGTCGTTAAGGAGTATTATCCGACTAATCACTGTGAGTAATTTCTTTGTAACGGTATTTTTATATGAAATACTTTGGAATTGTGAAACTTATGCTTTGTATAAATTATGTGCCTTGACGAGTGTTTTCAAAATGATTGAGCTCGAGGCTGCTTGTTACATGATTGGGCCCGAGGCCTTTTGGATATAGGATTGGGCCTGAGGCCGTTTGTTATATGATTGGGCCTAAGGCCGTTTTGAATATATGATTATGGATATTGTGAGAATCTTATGATCATCTATTTACACTGCTTTACTGTATTATTACTCATTGAGTTTTGCTCACCCAATATTATGTATGCATATGTAGGTGATTTGCAGCATGGAGCACATCCCTAGAGTCGGCTTCAGGAGCTATTTTTGTAACCCAATTGAGTCATGCCTTCAAGATAGAGTTTTGTCTTTGACTCACACCATACCTTGACCTTATTTTGTTTTTGCTATTATGGTCTTGGGTTTGTAAACAATATGTACAAATTTCTTACGGTACTTATATTTTACTTGGACATGTAAATGTTTGAATGTATTATGAGGTTAACTTTATAATTTTGCTCATGATTGGCATAGCTTAATGGACTTTTCATAATTTTATGCTTACATTTATGGCCCCATTAGCATAAATATTATGTATGTTTATTTGAGGCCTTCGGTAATTTACGAATTACTGGCCGGTTATAACCCAAATTTTTAGGAGCGGGTTCAGGTCATAACAGCTGGCTAGCAGGCCAATATCCATATCTAATCATAGGAATGTAGTTTCAACAGTAGAAGCACTAAGCAACCTTTGATTTGACACAACAAATACATATCTTTACTAGTTACGGTGCACGTGCATTGCACCTAATTTTTCATTTCAATGAATTTTATAATTTCCTATTGGCTTTTGAGGGTAAAATTTTTGTATATAGCAAATTTTTCTTTTAGATATCAAACAAAAAAAATCAAAATAATACAATATTGACATACAAAGAATCAAAACAAAGAGACAGAGAGAATAAAGATAGCTTTTGAAATTCGGAGATGTGCACTATCTGTAGACACCCCATTTTTGACTACCCTTAAGACTTGGGAGCTTCATTCCAAACACTCGATGATGAAATGTTATACTGTGTAATCTTTCGAATCTTCAGTAAAAGAATTCAGTTTTGAGCTTCTAATCCCAACCTTATACCTCATTTTGACCAAAATGTTTTAGACCCTTAAAAATCCTCTTTTCAAAATTTAGGACCCGGCTGTGTGTATTTGGGCCTGGCCAACTCTCAGTAGCAATAAGACTAAAATTGGATAGGCAGGCCACTTTTTTAGGCCGACCATACAATTGATTGGCCGACCGGCCATGTTCAGCGAAGTAGATTTTTTGTAGCAGCATACTACTTCCCTGGATGGGATTTGGCTAGCTGTTCCCTTTTGAAGATATTTATGTTGGAAGGTGGTGGAAAATCTATAAATACAACACCTTCTCTTTGAATTTAGGGTTAGAACAATTTCCCAAAGGCTTAGACAATTGCCCAAAGCTTTCCTCCACCCTCTGAATATGGATACACAATAGATACACCATTGAAGCTTAAACTTATAGCTTTTTGCTAAGGTTTTGAACATAATTTCATATACTTGAGAGTATTTGGATTGAAGTTTGTGAACCAAGAAGCTTTTCCTTTTCTCTAGCGGAGAAAGCAAGAATGAGGAACATCCTTTGGAAACCTTCTGTTTTGCTCTGTTCTAGTTTTGTTACAGTAGGACCTTCTCCAGCAGCAGTGGCTGGCTGACCACAATCTTGTATGGCCGAGTAGTTCAGGACGTCGGCCGACCTTTGTACTGTAGCAGTGGTTTTTCAACAAACAAAACAGGTTTTTTGGGGTCAAATTGAGGCACGACCATAATTCATTGGCTTCGGCCGGGTCTCATTGTGGTCCGGTCAAGCTTTAGAGTGTATACATAGAGAACTGTTGTTGGCAAAACAAAGCAGTAGCTGAGCAGTTTCTGAAGGATGTTCTCACTCGCGTACATGTTGTCCTTGTTTTTGTTTCTTTAATATTTATTGTTATAATATTTGCAAATGTAATAATTAGTTAATTCATTTGGTGTTGTAATAATTAGTTAATTAGGACATTAGGACCCTCTTGTGCGAGGACAAATTTGTAACACTTGATGTATGTCTTCCAACCTCCATTTATTTCTCCCTTTTATTTACATGCTTACTGTGGTTGTACAAAATATCATGCTTTTGTTTCATGTCATTTCCATGCCTTGTATTCATTTTTGCATACATTAGGGTTTGGCTCATCGTACTTGATATCATTGATTATTTCGTACTTGAATACGTGCGTTGCCGCATGCTTTGAGTTGATTCACATATCATATTAGTAGCCAAATCTAGTAATTACATTCTTGTATGTGATGCATTAGCCATCTTGCATATTAGGATCATGCATTTTTCTAACTATCTTATTTTCTTCGGCTTGCCTCGTTTGAGCACTAGGTGAAGATTGATAAAGAATTGAAAGGAATTGGAGATAGTTATTCAAGCCTAGCTAGAATCTAAGAGAATTGTAGACTTTAGGGACGAAATTAATTCACACTCTATGAGTTTAAGTTAATTTAGATGTGAATTCAAAGAAATTTGAAGATCAAATGCAGGAATTGAGTTTAGATGGTAGAATTATGATCCATGCATGCATGCTCATTTCATCATGTTTTGAAATTATTTTTAAATAATTCACACATGCATGTGCCAATCTTAGCTTTATTTTGAGTATCTATCAGGTTTTTACATCATTTTATCTCATTTGATCGTGATTTGGGGGATTTGAATTCAAAAGATTACATGCATGAGCATTATACAAAGTTTCAAGTTTGGTTTTGAACAACTGACTTGTTTCTGGCTTTGATTTTGCGAAATGATCTTTAATTCATGAGGTTTTACAAGTTTACAAATGTTTTCTCAAGTTTTAGCCCAAAAGAATGTGTTTTGATGCTTTAGAATTATGTTTTGAAGCTTGGAAAGCAATCTGAAAATTCTAGAATTCGGCATGATCGCTCGAGCAACGGTTCCTTCACTCGAGTGCAAAATTACGAGCTCCCAAAAGTTTTGCAAAGTTTAGGGGTTAGCTTGAGCGACAAAAGTTGCACTAAAGTGACCACCCTTTGTTTTGAACCTTGGCTCGAGCGACCAAAAGTTGGCTAGAGCGTGAAATGAGAGCTTCCAGTACTTTTACAAAAGTTGTAGATCATTCGAACAACAAAAGTTGAGCTCGAGCGAACCGTCCCATTTTTGAAAATTTGGCTAAGTGTATCAAAGTATCATATTGCATCCTCATTGCATCCTAGGCCATATTTAAGCTACAATAATGAGGATAAGAGTTAGAAACACACGCTAAGAAAGAAGAATGATAAGTTAAACACCTTTGAGATGTGTGTCCAATGTGTATTTGTTATTTGTTTGTGTAGGTCACATGTTACCGCCCTTCTGATCAGTCTATTCTGTTTACGTGATCTGTTCAACTATTAGAGCTATCAGTGAGTAACAACTAAATAAAGCTAAGTTTGATTATAAGTATTTTCTGACTGAAATGATATGATCTGTTTTCTGAAATGTTATTTGAGAACCATGAATAAATGTCTAATTTTCTGTAACATAATGTGGCATCCTATGTTCACGTGGCCCTTGCTTGGGGGTTACAATATCATGGTCTATGTTCACGTGACCCTTTCCCGGGGGTAACAATATTGTGCTTTATGTTCATGTAGCCCCTTGCCCAGGGGTAACAATACCGTGGTCTATGTTCATGTGGTCCTTGCATAGAGGTAACAATATCGTGGTCTATGTTCACATGGTCCTTGCCTAGGGTAACCATACCATGGCTATATGTGCACAGAGATCTCTGTCAGTTCCAATTCCTGGAACTACTGTTTACTGTATTGATGGTCATCAAATGACTGTTCGGTCTTTAAGACCTACTGTACTATTTTGCTACTAGATGTACCACGTATGACTGTTTATGAAATTTGTATAAGCATGTGAATCATAATCTGTTTTTGATTTGGAATCTGATTTCTTTGAATCTAATAGGATATCATTCATAAACCCTTTACCTTATTGTTATTCACTGGACTCCAACTCACTATATTATTTATGTATGATCAGGTGCAGGACCAGGCTTAAGCTGTTGCCTGGAGTTCTGTCTTGTCAAGCCAACCAATGTGCCTCCCAAGGAGGTTCCCAAGTGGTTCAAGTGATTACGTTTTGTGCACGTGACGTTTGTTTTTATCTTCCCTTTTCTTCTGCTTGGATAAGATTGTTTATCTATGTATAAGGGTAACGTAAGACAATGATATGTATATATATATATGTGACGTCACTATTTGTATGTGAATATAAGTTTTAAATTTCCTGTTCTATATATGTTTGCACAGCTCTATGTACATTGTATTATATATATATATGTTTCTGCTAGCCCCTTTATTTCGTTAATCCATTTCAGGGGCATTCGGTAATCTTAGGATTATTAGGCGGTTAAGATGCCAAACCTATATAGGCGGGTTTGGGTCATGATAGTGTGGTATCAAAACACGTGTTATACCGCACACACGAGTCCATATAAGCTACTGGATGTCCTAGAAAAGAATTAAGGATATTGAATCAGCATGTGTGAGTGTGTGTGATAATGATGCGAACATATTTGATCGAATTGAACATATGAACATGTGTAACATGAAATGAATGAACCTGAACACTATGAACATTATGAAAAGATTTATTTGCCTATGTTTATTATCATTTTGTTTACCTATAGCAATGGAAAGAACAAGAAGTGATGATGTATCTAAATCACTCGGTGCACGGATAGACCGAATGGAGTCCATAAGACAACAACAAAGACAACAACTACCTCCTCCACCTTCTCCCAGTTTAAGCCAATGAACAACGATATTATCTCATTGACTCAGAAGTTCAATAAGATGAAGCCATCGACCTTTTTGGGGGGAATTGAACTGTTGAAAGCTAAGACGTGGATGTTGGAAACTGAAAAATTATTTAGAGTCTTTCCATGTACCGAAATTCAAAAAGTTTTATTGGCTACTTACATGTTGATAGAGGAAGCCTGGCGTTGGTAGATGTTGATCCAAGATAGTAATGGAGCCATGACATGGAATCAGTTTAAAGAGATCTTTTATGAGAAATATTTCCTTCAGTGCTTCTGAGATAGAAAAGTGTCAGAGTTTGAACAACTTAAGCAAGGAAACATGTATGTTGCTGAGTATGAAGCTAAGTTCAATGAATTAGCTCAATTTTCGCCTCACATGGTAGACACAGACTACAAGAAAGCCTGAAAATTTGAAGGAGGCCTCAACCTAGATGTGTTTGATCGAGTCTGCATGTTAAAAATGCCTAAGTATGTGGATGTGCTTAACCGAGCCTTAGTGATAGAAGCCAACTTAGCAACAATGAAACAAACTAAAGCTCCAACAAATGAATGGAGAGGCAAAAGATCTGGGTTCAATTTCAAAAAGGGCCGCTCATTTTCAATGAACAATAAGCAAAATACGGGATCTACTAGTAGTTCGAGTCAAAGTAGTGGATCTGCACCTGTTTGTTCTGAATGTGGGAGAAAACATAAAGGTGCCTGTTATCATACAACTGGTGCTTGTTTCTGGTGTGGCAAAATTGGCCACATGGTAAAAGACTACCCACTCATAGCTAAAGGTGCAAACCGTCCTACGGCAAGTTTAGCCGAATCTATTTCTGTACTGCAAACAAATACAAGAACCAATACGAGAAAAAGAAACCTTGAGGCAGGGGAGAGTGTTTGCACTTATGCCAGGAGATGTTCAGAACACAAAATCTGTGGTGTCAGGTATACTCCCTATCAGTGCCTAAAATGCATACGTGTTGATAGATTCTGGATCTACACATTCATTTGTGTCATATGCTTTTTCTCGCAAATTGACTAGACCTCTAGAACAAATGAACTATGTGTTATTTGTATCTACATCATCTGGGAGTTCTATGATACGTGCTTATGTGTATCCTGAGTTGAGATTATAATTAGTGATATGTTGTTATATGTTGACTTGATGCCTGTGGCTGTTGATCATTTTAATTGCATATTGGGGATGGATTGGTTGACGAAATACTATGCAACTATTGATTGCGTTGCCAAATCTATTGTGTTTCAACCACCTAGTTTACCTGAGTTTGTGTTTGTTGGGAATGGGATAGTTCTTCCCCCATATTTGATCTCTTCAATGAAAGACGATAAATTGTTGAAAAGAGGGTGTCAGGGTTACTTATGTTGTGTATTGACTGTGCTTACAGACCGTGTTAATGTAGAGAACATCCCTATAGTTAATGAATTTCTCGATGTGTTCCCAAATGAACCACCCGGTGACTTGATTGATAGGGAAATTGAATTTACCATTGAGGAAATATCTGGAACACAACCAATTTCCAAAGCCCTATAAAGAATGTCAACCTCTGAACTGAAACAATTGAAAATCCAACTGAAAGAACTATTAGACAAGAAGTTTATCCGACCGAGCACTTTATTTGGGGGTGCTCCAGTGTTGTTTGTTAAGAATAAAGATGGCTCCTTGAGATTATGCATTGATTATTAGGAATTGAACAAAATAACTATCAAAAATAAATTTCCACTGCCCCGAATAAATGATTTGTTTGACCTACTTCAGGGAGCCCAAGTGTTTTCAAAGATAGACCTCAGATCTGGGTATCACCAATTAAAGGTTAAAGCAGAAGACATAAAGAAAATTGTATTCCGAACTAGATATGAGCACTATGAGTTTTTGGTAATGCCGTTTGGAGTAACATATGCACCTGTAGCATTCATGGACCTAATGAATAGGGTCTTCAAACAAATTCTTGATGAGTTTGTTGTTGTGTTTATTAATGATATACTGATTTATTCCAAAAGTAGGGAAGATCATGAGAATCATTTGAGAATTGTGTTACAGACTTTGAGAGAAAAGAAATTGTATGCAAAATTGTCCAAATGTGAATTTTGGCTCAACAACGTGGCTTTTTTGGGGCATGTTATCAACAAGGATGTCATGTCAATCGACCCGTAGAAAATTGAAGCCATTGTGACCTTGCCAAGACCAACTAATGTATTAGAAGTTACAAGTTTTCTGGGGTTTGTTGGTTATTACTGCCGATTTGTGAAAGATTTTTCCAAACTTGCTATGCCACTCACACAATTAACATAGAAAAATGCACCGTTTGATTGGAATGACCAAAGAGAGTCTACTTTCCAAGAATTGAAAACTAGATTAGTGACTGCACCAATTCTAACTCTGTCTAATGGTACAGATAGATTCCAAATCTATAGTGATGCTTCACGTAAAGGATTGGGATGTGTGCTAATGCAAAACGGTAAGGTAATTGCCTATGCTTCTCGACAACTCCGCTCACATGAAAAGAACTATCTAACTCATGACCTTGAACTTGTAGCTGTGATTTTTGCTTTGAAAATCTGGCGTCATTATCTATACAGAACAACTTGTGAAGTGTATAAAGATCATAAAAGCATAAAATACTTTTTCACCCAGAAAGAACTAAATACAAGACAAAGAAGATGGCTTGAGTTGATAAAAAGACTATGATTTGTAGATTATGTATCATCCAGGAAAGGCCAATATAGTAACAAATGGTTTAAGCTGAAAATCCTTTGGGAATTGAGCATGTTTGCTCACCGGTCAGAAAGAGTTATTATATGATCTAGAAATGAATGAAATTAAGATTGTCTTACGTGAAGAGGGTGGAGTCTTAGCTGCTATTTCTACACAGTCGGTTATTATTAAAGAAGTTAAAGAAAAATAGCTAGATGAAGAATTTTTGAAAAAGATTGTTAATGAGATTGAATCAAAACCAAGACCGGGATTTGTGTTTGAGGATAATGTGTTGAAATTTTAGGGTAGGCTTTGTGTACCAGATAGTTCAGCATTAAGAAAGCGTATTATGACAAAAAGCCACAGTTCCAAATTTTCTATGCATACGGGAAACACGAAAATATACAAAGATTTGAAACAAAATTTCTGGTGGCCTGGAATGAAATGAAGAAGAGTATTGCTGACTATGTAGCCAAATGTTTGCATTGCTAACAAATGAAAACCGAACATCAACGACCAACTAGGTTACTTCAACCGCTTCCAATACCGAAATGGAAATGAGAGCATATTACAATGGACTTCATTGTCAGTCTACCTCATTCTTCTAGAGGTATGGACTTTATCTGGGTAATTGTTGATCGTTTGACTAAATCCACACATTTCTTATTTGTCAAAACTTTTTATAATGCGGATAAATTGGCTAACATTTATGTGAATGAAATTCTGAGATTGCATAGAGTACTTGTGTCTATTGTATCTGACAGAGATTTTAAGTTCACCTCAAGATTCTAGCAAAGTTTACAGGAAACTTTAGGAACGGAACTGAGATTGAGTAGTGCTTATCATCCATAGATAGACGGTCAATCAGAAAGGACCATTCAATCTTTGGAAGATATGCTGTGAATGTGTGTATTAGACTTCCGAGGGAATTGGAAAGCTTATTTGCCTTTGGCCAAATTTGTGTATAACAACAGCTACCATTCAAGCATTAGAATGGCTCCTTCTGAAGGTTTGTATGGTAGGAAGTGTCGATCTTTGATTTGTTAGGCCGAAGTAAAGGATAGACCATTATTGGGACCAGAATTGGTTCAAGAGACAACTGAGAAAGTGAAACTGATACAGCAACAGCTGAAAACTATGCAGAGTCGTCAAAAAAGTTATGTCAACGTCCGAAGAAGAGACCGGGAATATGATGTCGGTGATCACATGTTCACCAAAGTGACCCCGATATAAGGTCAGACACGGTTTAGAGTTAAAGGCAAGTTGGCACCGCGGTACATCGGACCATATGAGATCATTGAGAAAATCAATCCAGTGACGTATCAAATGGCCTTACCTCCAGTTATGGAAAATATGTACAATGTTTTCCACATTTCTATGCTTTAGGACTATTTGCAAGATCCACTTCATGTCATTGAACTAACCCATGTACTTTTGAAAGATGATTTCACTTATGAAGAACGGCCAATACAGATTGTTAACCGTCAAATCAAAAGATTAAGAAATAAAAAAATTTTGTTGGTAAAAGTAGATTGGCATAGTCACAGAGGGACGTATGCAACTTGGGAGACTGAAGAAGATATGATAAAACGATATCTGGATTTGTTTCCTCTAGACCTGGCATTCTTCCAAAATGAAGGTAATTCAAGTTTGGAGGACCAAACTCTTTAAGGGGAAACACTGTAACTACCCCGACCTGTGATTAGCCTATAATCCATGATTAAGAATGTATAACAAGTAATTAAGGAGAAATCCTAAGTTAATTGCATGTGCCATGTGTTATTTGTGTTCATATCTGGCTACTATAGGAATATATGTTGAAAATTTTGCTTGAATCTGTGAATTAAAGGCCTTAACGGCATCCGAACATGAAATTGACGAAGTCTATGTGTTATTTAGAATTTTTAGAATTTTATGGTAAGTTTAATTAGAATTTTATTCGGAATCAAATAATTAGAATAAAGTAATTATTAAGTTGATTAGCCTAAGCTAATCAAGGGTATATAACGCCAATACAAGTCAAGAACTCTCTCATACATCCACTTCATCCTCATTCCTTGAGCTAGGAAACGCGAGAGAGAGAGAGAGAGGCTAAAGGAAGAGATTGAATTCAAGGAGATAAGAGGAGAATTGCTAAAGATTGATAAAGAATTTGAAGGAATTGGAGATAGTTATTCAAGCCTAGCTAGAATCTAAGAGAATTGTGGACTTTAGGTAAGAAATTAATTCACAATCTATGCATTTAAGTTAATTTACATGTGAATTCAAAGATGGTAGAATTGAACATGATCCATGCATGCATGCTCATTTCATCATGTTTTGAAGTTGTTTTTAAAGAATTCACACATGCATGTGCCAATCTTAGCTTTTTTTTTTAGTATCCATCAGGTTTTTACATTATTTTATCTCATTTGATCATGATTTGGGGGATTTGAATTCAAAAGCTTACACGCATGAGTATTAATTATACAAAGTTTCAAGCTTGGTTTTGAACAATTGACTTGTTTCTAGCTTTGATTTTGTGAAATGATCTTTAATTCATGAGGTTTTACAAGTTTACAAATGTTTTCTCAAGTTTTGGCCCAAATGAATGTGTTTTTATGCATTAGAATTGTGTTTTGAAGCTTGGAGAGCAATCTGGAAATTCCAGAATTCGGCATGATCGCTCGAGCGACGATTTCTTTGCTCGAGCGTAAAATTCAAGCCCCCAAAAGTTTTGCAGAGTTTGGGGGTTGGCTCGAGTGACAGAAGTTGCGCTCGAGCGACCACTATATGTTTTGAGCCTTGGCTCGACCGACCAAAAGTTGGCTCGAGCCTGAAATGAGAGCTCCTAGTACTTTTACAGACGTTGCAGACTGCTCGAGCAACAGAAGTTGTGCTGTCCTGTTTTTCAAATTTTGGCTAAGTGTATCAAAGTATAGTATTGCGTCCTCATTGCATCTTAGGCATTTCTGGGCTATATTTAAGCTACAATAATGAGGATAAGAGTTAGAAACAGACGCTAAGAAAGAAGAATGATAAGTTAAACACCTTTGAGATGTGTATCCAATGTGTATATGTTACGTGTTTATGTAGGTCACGTGTTACCGCCCACTTGATCAGTTTGTTCTATCCATGTGATCTGTTCCGTTAGTGGAGCTATCTGTGAGTAATAACTCTATAAAGCTATGTTTGATTATAAGTATTTTCTAACCGAAATGATATGATTCGTTTTCTGAAATGCTATTTGAGAACTATGAATGAATGTCCAATTTTCTGTAACGTAATGTGGCATCTTATGTTCACATGGCCCTTGCTCGAGGGTAACAAAACCGCTGTCTATGTTCATGTGGCCCTCGCCTGGGGGTAACAATACCATGGCTATATGTGCACAGAGATCTCTGTCAATTCCAATTCTTGGAACTTCTGTTAACTGTATTGATGGTCATCAAATGAATGTTCGGTCTTTAAGACCTACTGTATTGTTCTGCTACTGGATGTGTCACGTATGACTGTTTATGAAATTTGTATGAGCGCGTGAATCTAAATTTGTTTCTGATTTGGAATCTGATTTCTTTGAATCTAATGGGACATCATTCATAAACACTTTACCTTGTTGTTATTCATTGGCCTCTAGCTCACTGTATTATTTATGTATGTAGGTGATCAGGTGCGGGACCAGGCTTAAACTGTTGCCTAGAGTTCTATCTTGTCAAGCCAACCAATGTGCCTCCTGAAGAGGTTCCCAAGTGGTTCAAGTGATTAAGTTTTGTGCACGTGATGTTTGTTTTTATCTTTCCTTTACTTCTGCTTGGACAAGACTTTGTTTATCTATGTGTAAGGGTAACGTATGACAATGATATGTATATATATATGGCGTCACTATTTATATATGAATATAAGTTTTAAATTTCTTGTCCTATATATGTCTGCACAGCTCTATGGACATTGTATTTTATATATTTGCTTCCGCTAGCCCCTTTATTTCGTTAATCCGTTTCTGAGGCCTTCGGTAATCTTAGGATTATTGACCGGTTATGATACTAAACCTATAGGGGCGGGTTTGGGTCGTGACAATAACATTTGATTTGAAACTTCAACAACAAATTTAAAGTTTTTTATTTTTATTTTTATTTTTGTAAATTGTAAATGATTATATTTGTAATTTATATTTTTATATAGAAATTTAAAAAAATCATGTTTAATTGAACATGAATAAAAGTTTAGCATTACATTATATTGTATTTTATATTTATATATTTTGAGTTTTTAAGAAAGAATAATTATTGGTGGTTATTTGGCAATGGTTGAAATGTGGTGGTAGTGAAATAATGACGGTAACTTCGATGACAATGACATTAGTGATGGAGATAGTGGTATGCGTAGTAGTAGTGGTGGTTATGGCGGGGATGGTTATGTCATAACGGTACACTTTGGTACTTATACATAAGTAACTATAAATTTAATGAATATTAAATAAGAATGTTGCTAATTTAAATTTTTGGACAAATTATAAAATAAAAAAAACTCTGGGTTTCGTGTGATTTTCAATTTAAACCCCAAGGTTTCAATTTTGGCAAATTCAATTCTGGAGTTTCATTCGTGTTTCAATGTGAATCCTTCGTCCATATCCATTTGATTGAACTAACGGAATCTGGGCAAAATTTTCAAATTCAAACACACATGTTCAAGTACTTATATCTCCCTCGTCGTAATTCCATTTCACCTCACTTTTGCGTCGTTAAATTCATCTCATGGCCTAGTTTTCATTCCATCTCTCATATGCCTTGTTCCACCTCTTTTTAAGTGTTGCTGGAGCTCCGAAAGTTGGCCAAAAATAAGATTTTTCTCTTTTTAGGCAAAATTTTCATATTTAAACCCATATGTTCAAGCCTTTCATATCTCCAAACTTGTAACTCCATTTAGCTTCATTTCTACGTTGTTGGATTCACTTCATGGCCTAATTTTCATTCCATCCCTCATATGGCTTGTTCCACCTCTTTTTGCATGTCCTTAAGGCTATGAAAGTTGGCCAAAAATAAGATCTCTCTCTCTCTCTCTCTTGTATCTTCATCTATCTTTTATCTCCATGCTTCTTCCTTCCTCATTCCTTTTCGCAATTATTCTCTCTTTTTCTCTCCCTTTATGGCCCTTTTCCTACTCTTATGTTTTTTCCCTTCTTGTAAGTCATATATACCTTCATACTCGATGGCACTGCCACCATCGGAGGTTCAATGGCTGCTATGTGCTCAGTGGAAGGGCTATGAAGGAAAAGGAAAAAAGAGAATAATCGTGAAAAGGAAGGACGAAGAAAGAAGCATGGAGATAGAAGATAGAGGGGGGGAAAGAAGAAAAAAGAGATAAATTTTATTTTTGGCCAACTTTTAGAGCTTTGACGGTATGCAAAAAGAGGTGAAACAAGGCATATGAGGGGTGAAATGAAAACTATGCCATAAGGTGAATCCAACAATGTAAAAATGAGGCAAAACAGAGTTATGATGAAGGAGATACAAGGGCTTGAACATCTGGGTTTGAATATGAAAGTTTTGCCTAAAGAGAGAAAAATTTTATTTTTGGCCAACTTATGGAGCTCCGACAGCAAGCAAAAAGAGGTGAAACAAGGCATATGAAGGGTGGAGTGAAAACTAAGCCATGAAGTGAATTTAACGACGGAAAAATAAGGTGAAACAAAGTTATGATGAGGGAGATACAAGGGCTATACATGTGGGTTTGGTTATGAAAATTTTGCCCAAAGAGAGAAAATTTTTATTTTTGGCTAACTTTCGGAGCTCTGACGGCATAGAAAATGAGGTGGAACAAGGCATATAAGGGGTGGAATGAAAATTAGGTCATGAGGTGAATCCAACGATGCAAAAATGAGGTGAAATAGAATTACGACGAGGAAGATACAAGTGATTGAACATGTGTGTTTGAATTTAAAAATTTTGCCTAGATTTCGTTAGTTTAATCAAACGGATATGGACGGAGGGTTCATATTGAAACATGGATGAAATTTTAAGGTTTAAATTGTCAAAATTGAAACCTTAGGGTTTAAATTAAAAAACACGCGAAATCCTTTTTTTTTTTTTTTTTTTGTAATTTGCCCTAATTTTTTTAACCAACATTTTATAATTCAATAAAATTTTAAATGATAAGAGTTATAATTATTAAACAGACTTAATTGATTTTAATGGAATAAAAATCTAAACAAATTTTAAATTTTATTTATTTATATGTTATTACAATGATACTTAATTAGTTACAATAGTAATGAAAATCAAATATAACACATAATAAATACAAATAAACTCTTAAAGTTGAAAAGAAATCTCAAAAAATATAAGAGAAATAAGACAATACACACAAGTGAATAAATTCAAACCATTAATAACGATTGATCTCTTAATAAAGTGTAAGGAAAGCCAAAAAAAAAAAAAAAAAGAGGAAAAAGGAAAAAGGAAAAAGTTTAAAAATAAAGTATATATTTGATTCAGCCAATACATTTTTGTATTTAAATAAAAACTAAAAATAAAAATAAAAAATGAAAAAACAACTAACTAGGCACAAACAGTAGACTTAGTTAGATCCAACAATCTAGAGCATTCATTTCTTCTAATTGTTCTTTAGGAAAATCTTTAATAAATATATGTACCAAATATATTTTTGAATTTTTTATACTATAAATAAATATAAATATATTTAATATTTTTGGTAAATCAAAAATAATAAATTATAAACATTGCAAAATAGCATTCATGTAATTTGCATTTTCCGTGAAAATAATTTTACAAATTCGAAAATCACATTTTTGATGTCTTCTAATAAGTTGGTTATTTTTAGAAAATTTTGTCCAACTCAAAATTTTTTTTTTCAAAGAAACAGGAAATCTTTTTTATTTGTCTTCAGAAAAATGAAAGTAGAAACTAAAATCACAATAGATAGGCATAAATTGTGGATTTTTTTTTATCAGCAAAAGTCAGTTGTTGGTTATTAAATTAATACTAATAAGAATTAGCCATCTCACCCTTGCAAAGCACCAAGTGATTGCTCCTAATTCAACCTCCCTTATGGAGAGTTGAACCCATGACTCCCTCTTTAGACTAAACTCTTAAAAAATGTCACGCCCCGCTTTTTATTACTCGAATTCCATTATCAAACCATTATTATAGATTCAATTTCAAAGATAACATGCGGAAACTCTTTACATTTACAAGAACACATGAATAAAGATTCTCTCATCCGAATACAATATGAATGCAACAGGAGTTATAATTAAATAAATTGCCTGTTGGCTTACATCTTTTAAATTAAGAGAAAGGGTTTAACCCTTTTACATCAATGGCATTCCACCCACAAATAAAAGGCCCCGGGGATAAAGAAGATCTTTGACCTTGAAACACTTCTCGACGTTCACCTGAAAAAGGATTAGCAACGTGAGATGAACATAAAGTCTAGTAGGGATCTCAATATGATCCTAAACAATAACAACATACAGATAACTATGATCATGAATGCTTTATGTCATATCATATACATAATGTGACGGTTTATACTGAACATACACGTATACAGGTACTTTTCTTTAAAATCATTCAATTTACCCAACACCACAAACAATTCACTTTTTTTTAAAAAGTTCCCATTTATAAATAACGCATCACAAGTGGTTGTTTTTTTTATTTAAAGTACTTTCACAAAACCCGATTACTTCTCATTATTTACGTCCAATATGAAACATACGTTCACTTCACATTCCCTTGGCCCTAAGTCCATGGTCAAGAAACACTTTCAAGAACTCACCCAATACACCTATGTACATACATATATGTCCTAACACGAATACAAAATCAATACATGTACAATAATTACTACACTATCACATAAAACAATTCAGCCTCACCCAACCATAACCATTACCTACTCATGATAGATAAGGATACACCGAGACAAAATGAGAAACGAAACAATGCTCTACCTGCCTTAAGCACGGTAAGCCAAGGATGTACCTTTCCATAACGAAATGCCAATTTACCAGACACAAGCTGGAAGGTAATGATACCTTTGCCAATTTACTAGACATTGGCTAGAAAGTAATGGTACCTCTGCCAAGTTCTCCAAGCGCTAGCTGGAAGGTACTGGTACCTCTCATTCTAAACGCAGCCAATTCTACAGGCGCTAACTGGTAATGGTACCTCTCATTCTTAGCACGTGAACATTTCTAACCATCTCAACATACTAGAATGCATAATAACACAAGTGTACTACATATACGATATTAATCAACACCACAATATCATCCTCCACCGATGACCAAGGACAAAACCTCTAAGCATAGGTATTAAATACACGTAAGACAACAATCCAATTCTTATGAGACCTTAAGTCCAATAACAATAATAATATGTAAAGGTTTCAAAATCTGACCGCAAGTTCATTATTAATTTATGAAGGGTTATGATTTCATTTTCTTTTCAAAATTAGTTTTCCTTATTTTCCAATCCACATTACTCCAATCATTTTCTAAAAATTCATTCTCTTCATTTAATTAAAAACCACATCCTTGATGCCAAAGCCACAACTCAACCTCACTCAACATGATTAATCCAAACAATTCCAATACCATGGTTACCTCTTGTTTTTAGATATTAACACAATTATATAATCCATATTAACAAAATATAAAAGGTTATTTAACTTCCTCCCTTTTAAATCCATTAAGTCAACAATATTAAATTAGGGCTTTCTCTCTCTCAACATAAACATGTTAAACTACTCACCAATTAACCCAAACAATAACCAACTAAACAACTTCAATCACAAGTATCAAACCCTAGATCCTTTTTTATGTCTTTCAAGGAAATCCATTATGAATATGATTTTTATGCAATAAAATCTACCACATGTCTATCTATAGACGAGGTATTAAAAAGGAGCAAAGAAATCCCTACCTCTTGAAACGAAGAGGAGACAACCCAAAAATCACTAGTGACGAAACCACGAACTACTTGGACTAAAAGGAAGCCCTTGACGAGATCTACAACCTGTCTCAAAGAACCAAGGTGAAAAGATGGCTCTATGTGAGTAGATCTAAAGATCTAAGTGTAAAAGTTGAGTTTAGAAAGAGAAAAGGGAGACTCACGGTGTAGAGATGGAAAAAAGAAAGAGAGAGGAAAGAAAATAATGAGAAAAGTGTGTTTGGAGCTTATTTATAGTAGTAGAATAATAGCTCCAAAGTAAATAAAAAGAATAATTCAAAACCCCCCCAAACTGCACCCAAAAATCTTAAATTTACTTATAGGGGTCAACCCTTAGGACAGTAGTGTTGACCCTTACGAAGAAATGCTGAGGCACCAATGTGTGCAGCAGACAAGGGTCGACCCTTGGAACCAGAGGTGTTGACCCTTTATTTCAATAGCAACACCCAGAACACAGCAGTAGACAAGAGTCAACCCTTGGAGCAAGTGGTGTCAATTCTTTAAACCAGCAGAGACACTAAGAGTAAGGCAGAAAGGTGGTGTTGACCCCCAGGAAGATTAGTGTCGACACTAGAACAAAATTTTCAAGTTCCTAAAGAACTTTTCAACGAAAACAAGCGTGAACGAACAATCCCAACAAGTCCAAATCGAATTATGTTCATCCAAAACCAAGATACAACAACTCCAATGAGTCCCAAAATGAAAATAAAGGAATTAAATACACTCTCTAATAGTTTAAAGGACATAAGTGCTACAAAAAAGTCATGGTGGCCCAACTAAGTTAGACCTAGTTGGTTAAATCCAAATAATCCATAACATGCACTTTTTGTAGTTGTTCTTTAGAAAAATCATTAATTTGTATGTTTAGATGAATTGATGAAGTTTGCTTATGATGGTTTGGAATATAATCTTTCATATTCATTTTCATTCTTGATTATAGATATCAGAAGGGCTTTGTTTCAAAAATATAATTTTGCCTCACATGTAGAAACAACACTTCTTTTTTTCTTTCTTTCTTTTTCCCCCTTTTTTTTTTTTTTGGTATTTTGTTTGTGATATATTTTCTTTTCTAATTTTTTCTTTATTACACTGTAGTGTTATTGTAATATATTTATCCAACATCATTCTTTTTCTTCTTGGAAGACGTTCCCATTTTTTTAGTAGCAGAACAAAGATTCAGAATTTCTTTCTCGATTTTTTGATTTCAGAATTGAATGTAGCCATTTTTCTTCGATTGTTTGTAAAATTTATAAGTCAAACATTTTTGTACGATCTGTTTATAAAATCTATAAGTCAAAATTTTTATTGCATAAATAACACATACACATTTTTTTCAAACAAAAGTTGAACCACCATGAAAAATATATAATTGTTCAACCAAACACAAGATTGGAGACTTGGACATACCTTGGTACTCCATAACTTAGACTTTCTATTAATTTTATTATTAGTGCTTTAGCACCCCATTCATAAAAATCCAATACATACTTGTGATGTTATTCACGCCTTTTGATTTAAGGAATAATGCTTGAGTGACATTGTCCCAACCTTTTAATTTTGCTAGGTTGTCTGTAGGTCTTTTCTGGTGGTTAAAATAAATCGTATGAAATACGACCTTGATATTAGTTTCCTCGCCAAAGGAACTCACTTTCTGTCAAGGAAGACCAAATAAAAGCAGTTGCTTAGTTTAAAAAGAAGAAGAAGAAGAAGAAGAAGAAGTTGGTTTTATGAAAGAATTCAATTTCCAGTGACCTTTTCTAAACCGACGGAGCTATAAATATCAACTAGTAAGGAAGGGTGTTTTGGGAATAAAAAAATGTAAAAAATATTTTATGGTCTTTGTACATTTTAATATGTAGTAGATAGATATATGATCAAAAAAGCAAAAGGGATGAAAGTATAAATTTGAGGAACTGAAATTAGAAAGTTAAATTACATTGTCTTTTTTATATTTGTGTAATTTTTTTTTTTTGGTTTTAAATTTTATTTTATTTTATTTTTCCATTTTACCTCTTTACAATTTAATTTTTTTTCCTCAATTTACTCGAAAAACTAACTTTATATTTGAAACTAGACTAAAAATGATACATTAATCACCATGTGACATAAAAATAATATACATATTTTTTATGTTGTGTAGTAGTTAACGTGACATTTTCTTTCTAGTTTTGAACAAAAGTAAATTTTATAAGTTTACTAGGGAAAAAAAATTGAAATATAAAGGGCTAAAATAGGGGGAAAAAAATTCAAGGATCAAAGTGAAAAAATAGTTGAACATAATGGGGGCAAAATATAATTTATTTTATTTAGAAATAAAAATCATAATAGAAAGAATTTCTAACTTAAAAATAAATTTTGGCAATTAAGCACCCATTAAGAATTAACAAGACTAGTCTATTAGCCAAAACTCAACTCTTCACTAAAAGTCTAAAAGGTTGTGGAAGTCGAGTAAAAACATACTTAAAACAGCAAACCAAGTACATCCAAACCCATTCGAGATGGGCCAAATAAGGCCAAAGCCGACTGGACTCAGAGTCATTACTGAATAGACACAAAAAACAAAATGAGGAACACGACGAGTTAGGGGTACCTGGGTTGCAAGTCTGAGTCGAGTACATCGGATAAGTCGGCCAGACGACGTTAGGCGGATTCGGGTTGTCCCTTCCCAAAGAGTACAATAGAGAGATGGGCCCTGACAAAGTGATGATGAGAGCCTAAGCTACAGGGGAAAAGATCCAGAAGAATGACTCTATAAAAGAATGAGGAAGTGAGAGAAAAAGGTATGTTCTAAGCAATTGGCACCTTAAGAAATAAAAGACTATTATTTGAAAATAAACTAACTTGCTCGTCAGAGTGCTAATTCTGGCACCACCGACCGGAGCTCTTCTTCTGTTCCAGGTGACAATTGGAAGATCTTTTAAGGGCTTGTTTGGATTGAAGGAGTATTCTAAAACCACTTCCCCACAATTGGCGATGTCTGTGGGAATACTCGAACTTGTCCATGGCAAACCTAAATCAAGATCCTTTAGTCGCTGGAGTTGACAATGCTACAGCGGGAGCAACTTTTGGCCCAGAAGAAACCCTCGCAAGGAGGTCTCTAAATTTTGACCTGGTAATCCCATTTCAGCCTTTAACAATTGCAGAGGATGCCATGCAAACATTGATGAATCAAATGCAATGTAACGAACAACGTTTTGAGGATATGGCAGCGGAGAACGAGTGACTGCGTTAAAAGTTGGTGAAGTCCCAACAACTACCACCTCACCATGAATTAGGTCGGTCGCCAGGTGGGCAGAAGAGGCGAGAAATTCTGCCTCGAAGGCATGATATTAGCACTTCAAATTCTTCTCGGTCGAAGCCTAAGAAACGAACCTGAGCTGATGATTTCAGTTTGTCTGATGGAGAAGATTCTTCGTAGGCTCGACACAGGCAAAAAAAAGGAAGACTCAGATTCAGAAGATAGGCACAACCTATTTGGTCATCGAATTGTAAAGGCTATCTTGCATAAAAATTTTGGCATTTGCTCTATATGATGGAAAGTTGGACCCCACTGATCACGTTCGTTATTACAAGCAAGTAATGGCATTACATGCAGACGACGAAGTGCTCATGTACCAAATATTCCCCAGCAGTTTGGGACCACTCGTCGTTACATGGTATTGCAAGCTTGAACCGGCTTCAATTAAGAGTTTCTTTCAACTCCAAAAATCCTTCTAGGCTAGATTCATCACCAATGAGACTTAGCCGAAACAAGAAGACTCTTTATGGGTGATAAATATCATGCCGAACGAGACTTTGCACGTGTACTCGGTGCGCTATTGGGAGTGCTTTAATTTGGTGGATGACGATTGTAATGATTTAATGGCAATCACTGCCTTCAAGATAGGATTGCAAATCGATAGCCCGCTTAGAAGTTCATTGGCTCCAAGGCCCCCCCAAGACAGTCTGGGCCCTGATGAAGAGGGTCAAAGAATACTGTAAAATGGAAGATAATGCAATCCAAGTCAAAATCGAACTACAAGCCTGAAAATTGGCAACACTTGTCCTAGTACAACCACTAATTATTGCACTACCAAATAAAACCCAACCAATTAGGAGCCTCGAGCTAAGAGGCTGATTAAAAAGCAAGAAACTGCCAAAATTCACGCTGATAGAGCGAACAATATCAGGTGGATAAAAGGCGCTCTAGGAGGTCAGATAAAAAATACACAGAACTATCTAAGCCGATCAGTAAGATTCTGCCAAAGATCCAACATCTGGCTTTCTTCAAATGATCGATTAAGATATCTGAGCCCCCTGACGTAAGATGAAGAGACCAGAGATGCGAGTATCATAAGGACCATGTGCACATGATTGACAAATGCTATGTTTTGAAGGATCATTTGAAAGACTTGGTCCAGGATAGCCAACCAATTGAATATCTCCCAAAAAGGGTTAGCCTACCGAATGCACTCATCATATGCCCTGATTCATCTCCACTCGGCATAATTCACATGATATACAGCTTACCCCCACCAAACAAGCTGAATACAATTCAATTCCAACATTCCTTCCAACCCAGTTCCAAGTTGAATATATCAGCCAAATGGCAGTGATTGTTGAATGAAATTAGCTTCTCTGACGTTGACCTCAAAGAGGTCACCGTGCCTCATGATAACACTCTTGTCATTGAGTTACAAGTAAATAAGTTCGTCGTTGGGTGTATTTTGGTCGACCAAGGAAGTACCTCCGAAATAATGTATTACAAAACGTTCTTCAAGCTCGACCTTAAGGATTCGGATGTTATACCGGCCGATTACCACTTTTCAGCTTTAACGCCAATTTGAAATATCCCCTGGGTAAGGTTGTCTTACCAGTGCGTGCAGGCACTAAGACACTAGAGGTTGAATTCCTAGTTGTCAAACTTTCATCACCCTATAATATGATCATGGGTCGAACATGATTCCATCCAATACAGGCCGTACCGAGTACTTACCATCAACTCCTTCGCTATTTAACTTAGTATTACGTCGAGCAAATCTATGGTTCACGGTAAGATGATGCAATTCGAGTCAAAGCCGAACTGCAAGCCTTAGAATTGGCAGCACCTATCCTAGTACAGCCACTGACTATTGCACTACCAAATAGAACCCCACCAAAGAGGAGCCCAGAGCCAAGAGGCCGATTAAGTAGGAAAAATCGCCAAGATTCACGCCAACAGAGCGAACAATATCAGGTGGATAACAAGCGCTCTAGGAGGTTAGATAAAAAATACACAAAACTATTTGAGCTGATCAGTAAGATTCTGCCAAAGATCCAACATCTAGCTTTCTTCAAATGGTTGACTAAGATGTCTTGGCCCCCTGACATAAGAGGAAGAGACTATAGATGCGAGTATCACAAGGACCATATGCACATGATTGACAAATGTTATGCTTTGAAGGATGATTTGGAGGACTTGGTCCAGGATAGCCGACTAACTGAATACCTCCCAAAAAGGGTTGACCCACTAAATACACTCATCGTACGTTCTGATTCACCTCTACTCGGCGTAACACACATGATATACAGCATACCCTTACCAAATAGGCTAAATACAATTCAATTACGACATTCCTCTCAACCCAGCTCTGAGTCTAATTGTAGTTGACTTTTTTGCGCTCCCTTTTGGAAACTCGAAATAAGCCTTATAGTTCGAACTCCTGCGGTTCTGAATCTAATCTCACAAGTGCAATGTGAAATTGATAAACACCAAATAGTCCAAATTCAGCAAATCTTTTGAAAAATTGATTTTGAATCAAATTGCCAAAAATGGACTGCTTTGCCAGATACAGAGTCACTGCTTAAATATCTTTGGAAAATCTAGGAAACCCATGACTCATGCCAAAGGCCACGTGTCCGTCATCACCAAAGTTGCCTCGGCTCGAGAACTTAGGTACAAGAGGGGAATATCATGAATTGAGCACCCTCGCTCGCCCGATCAAAGATCGGCCTCCACTAATCATGATACAATTTTTTTCAACATTATATGCTCTTGTTCCAGTTTTATTAGGCTAGCATTTACTATGTGATGCGCACACACAAGGTATAGACTAGTTTGCCCGAATTAGAACAATTCAATTTCATGTTTGTTTTTTTCGAAAAGGGTTTGAATTTGCCACTTGAGAAAGTGGGCTCAAAGCTTGTGAATTTGCCACTTAACAAAGTAGGCTCAAAACGTACATTGATTGAATCGTTCCGATTCAAGCAATAAGCCTTCATCCACAGGCACTCAAACATTTTAACAAGTAAGCATTTAGCCTCATGGCAAGCATGCTAATCATGACAGTCACTCACACTCGTGCAAGTATGCTAAAGCATTAAAACTCATCTAGTACTCCAAGCCAAAAAAAGAAACTAGTTAGAAAAATGCATGTTTGTAACTATGCCAAATGTCTACTGCAACACATGCAATAATGCAACTAAAAAAAATAGGCTTGGCTAATAAGCATGGCATATGAATCAATTTGATAACATGCGTTCTAAGCATGTATTCAAAGAAGTATTAAAATAACAATGCAGTTAGAATGATGCGTTGAGCCTCAGTGCATCCAATACAAATGAATGGATGTAAACATGCGATGTGCTAATTGAAATGTGACGCTCTTAATCTAACCATCGTAAGCGGATAAATAAAAGGGAGAAAGATGTGGGGTTGGAAGACATGCATGCTATTACAACATTAATGCCCCCGCGCATGAGGGTCCAAATGAATAAACTAGCTAAGCTAAACTACTTAACTAATTATTACAAAACATGAATGAATTAAATTAACTAACTATTCTAAGCTAATTAATTAAGTACAACAATTAAATAATTTAACTAGGCTAAGCTAATTAAATATTTACGACACAAACTAATTTAATTAATCAATCTAAACTAATTAAATAAGTACAAAACAAACTAATTAGTTACAACTAATTAAGTACAACAAATAAATGGCTAAATGCTAATTAAACTAATTAACTATTCCCAGGAAGCACGGGAGGCCCATGCATGCTCGATTTTCCACCCAAAGAACATCCATTATCTGCCCTCAGAAGCCTCTGTTGCACAACCCTTGCACTGATTTTCCACTTCCAGGTCAAAGCTGCTCTACTTAAACATTCTGCTCAAAATTCATTGGTGGTCGACAGGCCAGAAGTGGTGGCCAGCAGGGGTTGCCGTTCAACACTGGTGGCCTGCTGGCCAGAAACAGTGGTCGACCAGCCACTGATGATGCACTATTTCTTGCTGCAACAGAGGGCAAACAGGGCAAAAAGAGGGTATTCTCACAGATTGTTTGTACTGTATACCCCTGTAGACGTGCCCGAACGTCCCGGCTTCGCACGCGAAATGGCGCGAAATCTGTTTTGTTCATTAGCTATTACAGTTCGGACTCAATGTCGCAGTTTTGAATCTAATCTCGCAAAGTGCAATGCAAGACCGATAAATCACCAAAGAGTCCAAATCCGGCAAATCGTTTTGGAAAACTGATTTTAATAAAGAAGTGCCAAACATGGACTGCTTTTCCAGATACAGAGTCGCCACCTAAATATTTTATTTTGGGGGAATTTAGGAAACCCTGACTCGTGTCGAAGGCCACGTGTCCGTCATCACCAAAGTTGCCTCGGCTCGGGAACTTGGGTACGAGAGGGGAAGGTCATGCAATGAGCACCCCTGCTCGCCCGATCAAAGATCGGCCTTTACTAACATGATATTTTGTTTTTGAAAACACATGTGTTCTTATTTCGGTTTATTAACTAGCTTACTATGTGATGCGCACAACACACAAGTATAGACTAGATCGCTTAAGTTGGAACAAAACATCTCATGTTTGTTTATTTGAAAGTGGTTTGGAGGTGCTACTCGGAAATAGGCTAAGACGTGGATTTGCCACCCTCAAGTGGGCTTAGAAAACATGATTTTGCCACTCTCAAGTGGGCTTAAAACTCGCATTTCGATGAATTGTTCCAATTCAAGCAATCCAACCTTCACCCACAGGCATTCAGGCAGTTATATCAATTAAGCAGTTAGCCTCATGGCAAGCATGTTTTCATGGAAACATCAACACACATGTAAGATGCTAAAGCGTAAAAGCTTACCTAGTACTCCGAGCCAAAACAATAGCTAGTTAGAAATCATGCATGATCCTAGTTTATGTTAAGATGGCTAATGCAACACATGCAAAAATGCAACTAAGATAGGCTCGGCTATTGTATGTCATGTGAATGTAGTTAGATAACATGTATTCAAATTGAAATTGAAATACTATGCAGTTTGTATGATGCGCCGAGCCCGGTGCATGCAAGGTAGATGAATGATGCATGCATGCAAGCATAAGGATGCTAATCAAAACATGCCGTAAAACTAACCATCGTAAGCGGTTAAGTGAAAGGGAGAAAGAAATGGGGGTTGGAAGACATGCATCACACTCATGCACACTTATTACAAAATTCGCCCTCTCGACGGAGGGTCCGAATAAATAATACAAACCAACTAATTAATTAACTATCCTAGCTAATTAATTATTACAAAACCTTAACTAATTAAGCAAATTAATTAAGTTACAAAATCGACTAAGTAAGAAAACAAAGAAGTTGAAACAAGCTGCCATAACTCTACCTCGAAATGATAAATGAAGCATGCTCGATCGGCTTTGCTCGGAAATCCGTTGCCGTGCCTCATGTTGCCTCTGTTTGCACTGTTCTGCACCTCTAAAAACTGTACAAATCCCTGTGATGCTTCTGAACCACCTCATGGACATGCTGAGAGGCCATCGGCCAAAAGATATGGCCATCGGCCAAGGGAAAAGGGTCATCGACCACTTTTGAGTCCATCGGCCAAAAATTGTTAGCCGATCGGCCATCTTTTCCTGCAGATTGCTCCTTTTGTTGCAGCAGAGTACAAACAGAGGCATGGCAATACATTTGCAAGAAAATGTTGTGCAACTACACCCCTTATCATGTTTGAAGCTCAAATGAGTATAGTGCTCGACTTTTGAGCCATCAATGACGCATTTCGATGCATGATGGCCAAAGGGGCCGAGTCGCACAATTCAATGTGAATGAAATGCACAAAAACACATAATGCCTTAAACTCTATCATGTTTGATCAAAAATGTTGGCGACCGAGGATTGAGGTATGTTTCATCACTTCAAGTATGAAACGTCCCTCATTCCTCATGTTTGGCTTAATACCCCAAACCAAACACAATGCAATGCATGCAACATGGAGATGTTATGCAATGCAACATAAGCATGCCAAATGCAATGTAGCTCAAACATGCACACATGATGCAATGCAACAAACATGGAACAATATGCAATGCAACTAGCATGCAAAATGCAATGCAACCTAGACATGCAAACATGCAATGTACCAAGCATGCAACAATGTTATGTAATGCAACTAGCATGTAACAACATGCAATTTACCAAGCATGCAATAACATGCAAAATGGAACAAGCATGCAACAGCATGCAAAAGATGGACTTCAACCAAAATGGACAGACCTCAGCCATGTCCAAATCAGTGGCCAAAATGATGAATCAATGGCATGAAATGCACATACAAACATGCATACGCTTTGGTTCACAAACAAGGTATGAAGACAACAACTCTCAAGCATGAGCAATGAATGAAAAGCATGGATGTGTGACAACACTATAGGCCCTGGAATCATGCATGGAATGATGCCAAACCACTCCAACAAGACAAGCATATCATGCAAGAAAGCTTAAAGCTTGAAACTAGCAAAGGGACTTAAACCATGGCCAAACAAAGCAAGCCCCAAAGGGCCAAGGGCAACCAAAATAGTCCCAAGGTAGGTCAATACAAGACCAAAAGCATGCTCAAATCTAGCCAACACAAGCTAGAATAAAAGTCCAAAAAGCATGAGACATGTAAGGCTAAAAGGGGTGTTACACTACACCTATCAAAACCAAACATGGCATGACTTAACCAATAAAAATCAGAGTTATGGCATGCCAAAATAAGCCCAAAAACCCACTGAGATGGCATCCCAAAAGCTTAGGCAAAATGGCATACACAATGGCTCATTCTTAAGGCTTAAAGCATAAATCCTCCAATGCATGGAAAGAGTGGCAAATGTGAATGCATAGCCACACTATAGGGACAGAAATCACATATGAAATAATGCCAAACCATGAAAATGGTCTAAGCAATGCATGCTAGTGACTTGGACACTCAAAGCTAACAAGTTAGATTGAACCATGGCTATATCCAACAGTGCATGCATGACCCAAAACACTTCAAACAGAGCTTAAACATGCTGAAATATGAATAAAAGCTTCTTTGAGTTGAGCTAAAATCATGCTAGAACAAAGGCTTAAAGCACAAAACATGTTAGGCTAGTGAATGGAAATGCACTGCAAGTACATAGAGCATGCATGGTATGATCAAACCAAGCCAAAACAGTGTTATATCATGGCAAAACAAAGCCTAATACATGCTGAAATGAAGCCACAAAGAGGTACAAAAACATGCCAACTTAGTGAGCCAACACCACAAGAATGCAAGAGAAGGGGAGGGGAGACAACCCCCTCCTAAACAATGGCCTAAAGGAGATGGTCCAAAACAAGGCCAAATAAGGCACAAAGGTGGTAGACCACCCCGCAACACCAATGAGCCCTAAACAAACATATTAAGCACTTAGAATCAAAGCTATTTTCAATTTAAAGCTAAGCCAAAAGAAGCATGCAAATATGGCTAAGTACTCAAGCAAAACAAAGCTTAAGAGAGGATATGAGGCTCACCCTTGTAGAATAACAAAACCAGCAGCTCTCCTGTGCCAAAACCAACCTTAGGATGCTAAAACAAGTCCTATGGAACCTTAGCTCCAAGGTCAAGAGGTTTGGCTAAGGGGTTCTAGGCAAAATGTATGAAGAACACTCACTTTAAGGCACAAACAAAGGCCAATATAGAGAGAGATATATATATAACTTGTAATGCAATTTTCAGAACCTCTGGGAAGGGATGAGGGGCTCCCTTCTTATAGGAATTCAAGTCTAAAGCTTCTTGGAGAAGCTAAAACTTGGTTCAAATCCCTCCACACACGTGTATGGAGGGGACAGTCTGTGCTCACCAGCTAGCACAGCTGGCATGCACAATGCCTGCAAAAAGCAAAGAAAAGGCCTCGGCCAAAAAAAGTGGCCGATCGTCCAAAAAAGGTGCTGATCAACCATCACCAATGGCCGGTGACAAGAAAACAAGGCCGACAAGCACAGGGCTTGGCCAATGGATTGTAGGGATAGCCAACAAGCCATCCTCTTCCCTCAGAAGCAAAACCACAAGTCCTTGGTCCACAACCAAGCACAAAACAGACAAGTCGAGAGATCTTGAGGCAAGACGCGCGGCCGAGACCTCTGGGAACTCAAAACGAACACGAGCATGGATGATCACCGAGTGTTTAAACGATGACGTCCAAGTCTTGAGGACGGTAAAAAATGGGGTGTCTACAACTCCTCCTTATCATTAAAACATATCAAAGGAGTGATACACTTGGTCCTCAAACCATCAATCAAGCAATTTCGTTGCATGAGGGCTAAGGAACCAAGGTGTATAAGTTTAATAAATATACAAACAAGACCAAAAAACATCACCCTATCATGCATGATCAAGGGCAATGGAGACCTTAGAAAAATTGGTACATTTCATCACTTTGAATATGAAATGTCCTAATTTTCCTTGTGTTCAATTAACGCCGATTGAACACACCAAAACACAATCAAATCTTTGCACAATTGTAGTTTCCATTTTTGTTTACTCATTGTAATTTACCATTCCATTCTTTAACCAATTAAGTCCATTGGTGAGTAAGTCCTCTAAAAGAGAAGGAAGTGTCAAACAAGGGGTAGTTTAAGGCAAGAGAGAAGTGTCATGCCGTTGATAATGAACCCTCAAAAGAGCATTAAACCATTAGGCATGGACCTCAATCTCAGGCTTAAACTATCCTAAGGTTGTAACAACCCTCAAAGCAAACAAAAAAAAGTCAAGAAATGAGAGAGGTTGCAAAGATTAATGAGTGCTAAAATTAAGTGAGAAAAGCACCAAAATATGCAATCAACTCAAACAAGTGGTGTTTAAAGGCCTAAAACACCAAGCTAGTGAGGACACTTACACTAGAAGCATGCAAAACAAGACTTAAATGCAACAACCAGCTAAAAATAGAGTTAAAATAGTCCAAAATAGAGCCTAAAACATGCTGGAATTAAACCACAAATGGCAAGAAAAATAAGCTAACACATAGAGCTAACTAGGCTAGCAAACAAGACACAAGGAGGGGAGACTAACCCTTCCAAATTTGGACTTCAAAACATGATTTTTACCACTAAAAATACTCTGAAATTCAGTGTTTAAAAGCCCAAAAACAGATAGTTTGAAAGTGGGAAATAAAGGTGGAAAAGCCTTATAAACAAGGAATAAAGAAGGGTGGACCACCCCCTAACCTTAAATAGCCTAAAACCACCAATTTCAGCCAACCAAAACAGAGTTTTTTATGGCCCAAAACAGCCCAAAATCAGTGGGAAAATGATAGAAAAACAAGTATGCAAAACAAGTTAAAAAGGCAAGCATTATACCTCTTGAAGCAAATATCAACTTTAGGCAACAATTCAAGCCAAAACCACATTTTAAAGCTCCAAGAAGGCCTCAAAGAACCTCAACTCGAAGATGATCAACTTTGGTTAAGGAGGTGTAGGCAAAAGTGTAGTGTATGTAGGCTAATATGCACAAATTTGTAAAAGAGAGAGAGAAATGTAGATAGAGAGAGAGAGAGAGAGAGATAATTTTTGCTCCAAAAATTCTAAACTTAAAAAATGGGGGAGGAGACCCCCTATATATAGAAAAACATGCATTTGGCTAAGATATATCCCTCCATACACGTGTAAGGAGATGCAGCCAATTGTGCCCATAGCTGGCACAGCTGTCAACAAAATATCTGAAAAAAGACACTGATGGCTGACAGGCCACACCATTGGCTAGCAAGGCATAAGGGTGGCCGACTGGGCACAATTGGTGGCCGGCAGCCCACCAGAGGAGGCCTGCAGGTCCTAGGGTCTTGAGGTTTGAAGCACTAAGGTTTTGGTCCAAAACAAGGCACAGAATGGACAGAGTTTAAGGGCTCAAAGGCAAGGCATTCCATCGAGGTCACAAGCGATGAAGTCCAAGTCCTAAGGACAGTCAAAAATGGGATGTCTATAGTTGTCCCTCTTTGATAGAACTCAAAAGTCATGAAATGACGTGAGTGAATGTCAAAGCTCGAAGATAATCCATTTTGACAAGGCCGAAGACTTGGACAAACAAACAAGACAAAGAATGGTTGCGCCTATAAGCAGCCTACGTATCCCTTTGCAAGGAATCACACCAGCATAGTTCTGGGGTGATGTAAATGATATGCATGCAAAGCAGTTTGAAGGTTGGACTTACACGCCTCGCGAAGCCGACCATGTTAACGACTCATGACTATACAAGATGATGCATTTAGCAATAACAAATGCGATAAGCAAGAATGAATACTATAAGCAAGACAACAACATATGAATGAGCAATTTCAAGCTTAAAACCAACACAAGTTTTGATACAAGAGACAAAACACACTCTAACCTTGCCAAAACAAGAGACGAGGAAAGAAAACACCGCTCAAGGTTGCGTTTCACGCATCCAGAGAAACTGAGAACAAAACTGCTCGGGGTCGTGTTTCACACGTCTCGAGAAATTGAAAACCGCCAAGGGCCGCGTTTGACGTGTCCTGAGAAACAAGGAAGACCACTTGGGTTTGCGTTTCATGCGTCCTAAGGCACAACACAAAAACCGCTCGGACTCATGCTTCGTACGTCCTGAGATGAAACCCGCCCAGGGCCGTGTTTCACACGTCCTGAGAAACAACCACTCGGGTGCATACTTTGTACGTCCCGAGGTAAAACTCGCCCAGGGCCGCGTTTCACCCACGTTTTACGTGTCCTGAGAAACAATCACTTGGGCACATGCTTCGTACGTCTCGAGGTAAAACAATAGAGAGGTGTGCGATAAATGCACAAAGGTGAACAAGTGCGATAGATGCACAAAAGTGAACAAGTGTGATAGATGCACTCATGATGCTAGTTATAAAGCTATGCAGGTTCTCCTATTAAGACACAAATGACTTATCCAGAACTCTTCTGAATGAACCGTACATATAATATCGTGCATTTCTTCAAATGAACCGACGCACAATCTCGTGCATTTCTTTGAATGAATTGTACATACAATATCGTTTCTCTATATAAGAAAGAAACTTAACAAGTGTGATACAGTAAGAATGCATGTTCTATGCAAGACAAAAATGCATGTTCTATGGGAGACAAACAACCGAGATACAATGTTAAATGAGAGCATGACAAAAGCATATCCTATGCGTAAAACAAAAGCGAAAGCATATTCTATGCATGATTCATAATGGATGCAAGACGCGCATGCAACATATATGTGAAATGCATATTCCATGCAAAATGTATGTTCTATACAAGAAACAAAAGCGTAATTTGACAAAAGCAAATTCAATAGCAACTTTCAATTTACCTCTCGGAAGAATTATAATATGTTTAAAGGATACACCTCGTTCATGTTGACAAGTGACGAACTTCGCGCATCGAAAACACAGTTTTGAGTTTCCGTAGAGATAATCTGAACCCAACAGTGAACCATCCCTACATTTCTTGGAAACCAAGGACACAAAACAGTATCAAGACTCCAAGGGAGACCACCGGCCACCGGCCGGCCATAGGAGGAGGCCGCCGGCCACCTGCCGACCACTGAAAAGCATTGCCAGCCACCCGTGACAGATTGAGGACTTTTTGGTCTTTTCGGCTCGGGTCTTTAAATATAGGACACAAGGGCTCATTTCCTAACTTCCTCATGTTCGAAATTCCTCTCTCTCTCTCTCTAGACACTTTTTCTCTCTAGATTTGTGCTTTCTACGCGTTTCCCAACACCCCACGCGAAGTTTCTTCGCTAAACCCTTTTTGTTTCCTTCGTTTTAAACCGATTGAAATTTGATTTTGAAACTTTTTCTTGGAATTTCACCACTTGAGGCTTGTTTCCCACGAGTTTCTCTTGGGTTTTGTGCCTTTTCCTGGGCTTTGATTTTTCCTTCCACTTTCTTTCTCCTAGGGTTGACTTTTTCTAAGTTTCCCATTTTCTCTCTGTTTTTCTTCATTTTTCGACCACTTTCTCATCTTTTTTCCAGATGGCAGACGATCTACCTCATGACGGAGCTCCCCCAGAGGTCCCACCTGAATTTCTATCTATTCTTGAGGTAGAGTTTATTCCAGAGCCCAAGCCAAAGCCACTACCACTCAGGATTCGACCCTTTGATCCGGCTACATATCATCCTCGGACACACGTACTGCCGCTAGGGGCATCAAACATTTTAGTGCATTCGTGCGGTGCGTACCTAAGGACCTCCTACTTAGGGAGCCGGACTCCCAAATTTCTTACGGTGCCACTGAGGTATACACTAAACCCTCGTGTTTTTCTATATTTTGGCACTGCATTTCTTGATTTCTTGGTATTTCTTGCACCGTATTGCTTACTTTCACTGTATTTCTTGCACTTGCACTGTATTTCCCACACTGTCTTCTATCTGACTACCCTTTTATCACCTGTTTATCCTTGTCTTGATCACAGGAGGACTCTCGCTCTATCAAAGGCTATGGAGCAACGAATGCTAGGGGCTGGTATCTTGAGCTTCCCGCTAGGGTCCGTGATATCATAGACGAGGCCGGTTTTGGCTTATTCTGCTCCAGTCTTTCCCACCACATAGCGAGTCGGCCCTTACTCGGAGCATTGGTAGAGAGGTGGTGGGATACCACCAACTTCTTGCATTTCTCTGCTCCTGGGGAGATGACAATGACTCCCTATGACTTCTCCATGCTCACTGGCGGAGGAGTAGGGGGTTATCTGATCCCTTATGATATGGACATGGACGAGTGGGAGGCTGCCTGAATCTATTTGTTAGGGGCATGCCCGCCGCTATACCAATCAACCATGGTGCGATACAGTTGGTTTGCGAAGTAGTTTCACAAGAGCGAGTTGCAGACACCAAAGGAGACTGATCAATACGCCCGAGGCTTCTTGATGTTCCTCTTCGGTACCACCTTGTTTGCAAACAGGTGGAACACTGTAGGATTATATCTTCTGAGCGCCTTGGTGACACTACCCCAGGTACAATTCTATGATTGGGGTAGCGCTGGCCTTGCCACATTGTACGGCTATATGAGCTCCATGTCCCGCATGAGGGGGGATAGGGTCGGAGGCTATTGACGAGCCTAGGAGGTATGCCGTGCAACTTTCACTTTTGCTTCATAGTTTTCCGCTTTCTATTTATGTGCTTTATGCTTTGCACTTTCTGTACACTCCGTCTGCATTCTTTACACCTATACATTGCGCTTTCTGCATTGCATATTCTGCATTCTCTGTATCTATACATTATGTACTCACTGTTGCCTTTTCCTTACAGCTCTAGGTATAGGCATATTTCCCGACTCTTGCTCCAGAGCTGGAGGTGGAGATGCCCCCCGTTGTGCTATACTCTCACCGGTATGATAGCAGATGCCTACAGAGGACCCGGGAGACCTTCGCATTCTTTTGCCGGTACTTCGACACGGTGACCGCCGATGAGGTAACCCAAAACTCATAATTATTTTTGCTTTACTTCGGCTCTGATTCATACTTCTATATTTGATAGTAACTAACAATATGTGCATTCTCTGTTTGCAGATCGCTTGGCAGCCTTGGGCGACAATGCTAGTTGGAGTTAGAGACCAGTACGCCGAAGCTTGGGAGGCTCCTTGTTTTCAACTTCTGCTGGAGGGCCCAGTTTGCCGAGCCTGGTTTCTAGGTGAGCAGTTTGTGAGGAAGACCATAGGTTTGCCTAAGCCAGTAGTTCCCATGACGCCTCCCGCATCTATGAGGACTACAGAGAGCCTCTCCCTCCAGGAGATTATTTAGTTCACTAGGGGCTTAGACGATGACTATTTCCTCGGGGAGGGAGATTATTCGACATTCATCCAAACACATCTCATGCCTCCCTTAACGGGTGCTCGTGCAGGAAGAGCAACAAGTGCCCCTAAAACAGGTAGGACTTGGGTGACGAGGGCTCAGACTGGAGGGGCCCCTCCCACCGGGTAAGTCACCGGTTGGCCAGAACTTCTGACCACGCTGACATGCTGGCGGTATAATGGGGATCCTTACCAGGTCTCGATTTAACCCGCAGCGGCCGGGCATGCGCTTGTCGGGGTTCGAGGCCCGACTCAGGTATGGACCATTCTTTACGTTTACACCCCACATTTCATTTCAGATATGTTCATTGTCGATACTGATCACCCAAATACATTTGCAGGCCTCCACAGAGTACACGGGGAGGGCTCTTGAGCTGATAGCCTCCCTGATGGGCATGGTGCAGAGGAGAGAGGCGCTACTCAGTCTCTATGATATTCAGGTAATTTTTCCTATTCTTTGCTTGTATTTCAATATTTTCCACATTGTTATACACATCATTCTCACTGAAGCACTGATGCTCATATCACGATATGCATTTTGCCCCTTGTCACATCACACTGATATGCTACACTAACACATCGTACTGTATTTGTACTATATCTGGCTCATTGCATTCCACCACTTTCATCATACTGCATATATAACTATACATTATATCTGATATGTCAATACTGTACCTTTTCAGGTTCCAGCCATACCGAGAGCACCAACGGCGGTGACTGTGCCTACACCATCACCACCTCTTCCAGTAGCAGAGGGAAGGGAGAGACGGGACCCAACATCCGGCTGAGAGGAGCGTCGTGTTCGAGGCCGGAGGAGCCCCTTGGAGCTAGTGTTGAGTGACGACAATGCTGAGACCAGTGACTTCAGAGAGGCAGTGAGTCCACAGTCTGAGTCCTCCGAGAGTGACGATGGCTCAAAATCTGAGAGTGGAGGTGATACTGAGTCAGGCTTTGAGGTAGAGAGCGGCAATGATTCCGGTTCTGGCTCGGCATCTGAGTCAGATAGCGGCGCTGATGAAGATAGCTCTGAGTCCCCACCTAGAAAGAGAACGAAGAGGACCTCTCGAGTCTGAGATGACTGGTGCTGATTTTGTATTTTTGTTTAGTTTCTTTTTGTTACTAACATTAGCACATGTATAGCTTTAGGAAGTTATGTTTTGCTTTAAAACTTGTACTCCTCTTTTGTAAAAAGCCATGATTGGAAAAAAACTCACAATTGTTTTTATGAAAAGTGTGTTGTCATTTTTGCATCGTGAGCACCATATATGCATGAAATGAACAGGGAATTGAAACCAAGAGTGCTTGATTGAAACAAAATGCTTAATCGGGAAATGAACCGACCAACAACCAAAACACAAAATGCAATATACAACTTGATAAATAAAATAACAACTCAATAAACAAAACAACTCAAATACAATTCAACAAACTTGATAAAAACAAAAAACAAAAAACAAAAGGACTCAAAACAAGACCTTAAAACACATAAAGAGCAAAACAAGACACATGTCTTCAGTATTTTCAGCACATAGGTGGGTGAAAGGATAGAAAAGATGGTTGCCGGCCACATAAAGGGTTTGTTGGCCATATGCCGGCCATGGATGAACCTTGCCAGCCACCAACAGTGGCTTGCCAGCCATAAAAGTGGCTTGTTGGCCACAATAGTGGCCTGCCGGCCACCAATGTGCAGAACCCCTAGATTGTTGACAGCTAGCTTCCACTCATTGCCTTATCTTCTACGAAAGCTTCAACTTCGTCATTTCTTCTCTAGAACTCATTCTAGCTGTTATTTTTTCCACAAATGGAGTCATTTCTTGCCTAAAACCTTGCGGATTGGATTGCGACTTTGGACGGCTTAGAAAAGGTGAATTTTTGGGGTTTCGGCTTAAATGCACTTTTTCCATTGAGTCGGACCCCACTTTGTTTTCCATTCCTTCACATCGTGGCTAGATGCTGGAACACGATTACGCACATCTTTAGCTTTGGGAGACAAGAAATGTTCCCGGCAATTGAAGAATTTCAAGTGCTAATGGAATCCCGGCAGGATGAGAAAATCATGCCACAGCCCCGTTTTGGCCACGCTCAAGCTCTGGGATGGATGTGTGGACTTACTATGCATGAGGCTCGATTTTTGGCCCACAACAGAGAGCTAGACATTCCTAGTTTAATTTGTCAATTTTTCGATGTTGGTGACTGCGGCAATCATCTTTGGCGGGGTTTTCGACAGCATGCCCTTTGCTTATATATGCTAGCTTATTTCCTTCTTGCCCCTAGTTTTGGCGAGTCTAGCATTTGCTTGATCGAAATAGCACAAGGCCTAAAAGAAGGCTAGAGTTGTATTGGCTTGGCACTAGCCGAGACTTTGATGGGCTTAGACGCCTTTTATCGGCGAGAGACTATCAGATTCACGGGAAGTCCACTACTTCTTCAAGTAATGTTTCCCACTCTTTCTAATATGTGTTTCTCAAATCTCTTGGCACTTATGCTCTATTTTTCTCTAAAAGCCATTTTCTCACTTTTCTCTCAACATACATCTCTCTATTCTTTAATCTCTCTTTTCTTTCATCCCTTCATAGATATGGCTTATAGATAAGCCGAAGGTAGTGGACTCTTGCCCTGAGTATTCGACTCGTGGATATTTCTTCCACCACCGACTTGTGGATTTCTCGAACGAGGGGTGGTGGTGCGAATGGATGTGTAACAGGTCTGCTGCTGACATAGCCTAGTGCTGCTCTTGGCTTAATCTAACCAAAATGAGCTATAGCATGGCTCGGCAACCTGGCATACAGCCAATCGACCTTACACACTGAGTGTTCTACTTGCCATTTAGGTTCAGACGCCAGTTTGGGCATAGCCAGATCCGCCCAGAGGAAGGGTTAGAGTACCCGGTTTCATTCCCCGTCCGAGGTTCACACTTGGCTAGGTACCTCACTGCTTGGAGAACAAGAGAGCTTCTGGCTCCTGCCCCTAGTTTCAATTGCACCCTTTCTAGCGAATGCCTAGCTTGGCTCGAGGAAGAGGCACAAACCGGGCCCACTTTAGCATCAGAAGCTTCCACAAGCACGAACGGGGGACACAGGAGCACCTGACTCATCTATGCCCCTAGTTTATTGCTTTGATCTTTTTTTTCAAGTCTTTTGAATGTAATAAAAGCAACTTTGATTTGTATCGAGAGTTGGAGAACTTTGTATTGAAATAAATGAAATTAAAGTTGTGAGCACTGAAAATTTTCCTTTTGGTCCAAAAATGGTCTAAGTTGTAAAAGGTAAAATTTAAACAAAATCAACTTTTAGTAAAACTTTCCAAAACCATTTCCGAAAAGGATCACCACCTGACACACATGGAATCTATCCTCAAGATGTACAACCCCGAATCCAAAGATCATAGATTGCCCCTTGATTGGACAGCATTGCTCAGCATTGTAATCAACTCTTCTCTCAGAGTAAAGATCACAACCGAACTCTTAGGTAAAGAATAGACAAAGATGACCTGATCAAACACATGGACAAGACAGTGGAGTTAGAGGTGTTTATGACCGAACTTCAGGATGAAGATGCCTACATATCTCGAAGATGGGAATCAGGCTTTATGTAGTTCGGTTCGCGTTCACTCGAGTATTAACACTCTCCTTTTGCGCTCTAACTTTTGCCAAGGCCGCCCTTTAGGGTTTTTAACCTTGCGAGCTCAGTTTTTCTTTATTTCTAATTTTTTGTGCTCTAACTTTTGCCTATGTTACCCTTTCAGGTTTTCGGCCTAGCACCTCTCAAGGATAGTATTTCTTTAACTTGTCCATGTTGATCGGTTGGGAAAATTCTAGGCCATCCAGGTCCATGAGAATGATAGCTCCACCCGACCAGATAGTTTTGATGATGTAAGGACCAGTCCAATTGGGCTTGAACTTGCCCCTAGGATCATGGATGGGAGCTCGGTTGTCTTTCAGCACTAAATCCCCTTTTTTGAGATTCCGGGACTTAACTTTCTTGTCGAAAGCCTTGGTAATCCTGCGTTGATAACCCTAAACATGGTACAATGCTTTCAGTCTTCTCTCATCAAACAATATCAGTTTTTCAAACCTGCTCTGCTGCCAATCCGCTTCTGTTATTTGACACTTAGCCATCACTTGCAGCGACGGGACTTCTATTTTGATTAGCAAAACAACTTTCATCCCACAGACAAGAGAATAAGGAGTGTCTCCTCTAGATGTCCGAATTGAAGTTCTATAACCCTAGAGTGGGAATGGCAATTTGTCTGGCTAGTCCTTGTAGGTCTCGACCATCTTCTGCAGAATATGCTTGATGTTCTTGTTGGCAGCCTCAACAGCTCCGTTGGTTTGCGGCCATTATGTAGATGACTTATGAAAAGCCACATTGTATTTCTCCAACAAGTCTATCACTTCTTTCTTGAAGTGGGAGTCATTATTTGAGATGATCTCGTTTAGGACTCCATATCGGCAAATGATGTTGTTTCGGATGAACTTAGCCAGATGCGATGCTTTCAACACTGCATAAGACTGAATTTTCACCCATTTTGTGAAGTAATCAATTGCCACCAGAACGTATTCATGCCCATTCGACCCTTTCGGTGTAACTGCGCCGATGACATCAATTTCCCAAACTGAAAAAGGCCATAGTGAAGTCATGTTGTACAGCTTCGACGACGGGATATTCATGCGATTAATGTGAATTTGGCATTTGTGGCATCGCCGAACAAAACCAATACAATCCTCCTCCATGGTAGACCGATAGTAACCTTGCTTAAGAATCTTCCGGGCTAACATTACTCCATTCATGTGTGCTCCACACTCTCCCCTGTAGATGGCCTTCATCAGGCGCTTTGATTCCTCTGCTTCGACACACAACTTGTGCATTCCCAGATGACCTCTCTTGTACAATTTACCTCCACAAATGATAAATTGGATGGCTATTCGCCATATTTCCCTTTTGTCCTGGGCATTTTCCCCTGGTGGATAAACCTCATTTTTCAAAAAGTTCCAAATATCATAATACCAAGGGTTTTGATCTTGCGATTTATCTATTGCAGCGATAGTTTCATAGGCCGGTGTATATCTTTGCTCAATGATGATCAGACGCATCCGGACTCCAAGCTGGATATCTATCATAGAAGATAGAGTTGATAAAGTGTCAGCGAATCTGTTGTTCTTTCTCGGTAGATACGTGAAAGTCAACTTTTAAACCTAGGAATCAGAATATCCAGGGTCTGGTGATAGATCTTCATCTTTTCTTCTTTGACCTTCCAGTCTCCGCTTGCTTGAGACACAACTAGGTTTGAGTCTCCGATCACGTCCAACCTTTTTGCCCTTAGTTCCAGGGCGGTTTCCAAACCAATGATACACGCCTCATACTCTGCTTTGTTGTTGGATACCTTGAACCAGAGTTTGAAGGCTAATGGTATATAGAAATTGTCAGGTGCTATTAGCAACACACTTATCTTATAACCATATTGATTAGACGCTCTGCCAAAGTACATTGTCCAAATCTCTTCCTCAACTTGTAGAATGGCTTCATCTGGGAACATGTATTCTACCGCTTCATCCCTTTCTACTAGGCGATCTACCAGGAACTCTGCTACAGCTCTCCCCTTGACTGACTTGCGAGTGACATACTTCAGATCAAATTCGGACAGAAGAAGCGGCCAACGAGCTAGCCTACCCATAAGCGCTGGTTTCTCAGAGAGATATTTGATGGGATCTAATCTCGAAACCAGAATTACGGAGTGAGCTAACAAGTAGTGCCTCAACTTTCTAGTAACCCATACCAAGGCTAGGCAAGCTTTCTCCAGCAGGGTGTAGCGGGTGTCATAATCCAGCATTTTCTTGCTCAAATAATAGATGGCTTTCTCCATCCTATCCTCAAATTCCCGAGCAAGCATGTATCCCATCGTTGTGTTCATTACTAACAGATACAAAATCAAAGGCTTCCCCGGCTCTGGTAGCGACAGCACAGGTGGATTCTGAAGGTATTGCTTGATCTGCTCAAAAGCGAATTGATATCGATCATCCCATTGGAATTTCTTTCCTTTCTTCAGGAGACCAAAAAGTGGTTCACAAGTCAAGGTTAATTTAGACATAAACCGTCTTATGAATTGCACTTTACCCAGAAAGTCTCGCACCTCCTTTTTAGTCCTTGGTGGTGGCATTTTTAGGATAGCCTTGATTTTGGAAGGGTCTACCTCGATTCCCCTCTGTGTGATCAAGAAGCCCAGCATTTTTCCTGTTGTTACGCCGAAAGTATACTTCTGCGGATTCAACCTCAACCGGTATTCTCTAATCTGTTGAAAGAATTTCTTCAAGTCAGTGTAGTGGCCCTCTCTTTCTTTGGACTTGATAATCATGTCGTCCAGGTACACCTCGACCTCTTTATGGATTATATCAGGCAGAATTGTGGTTGCAGCCCTTTGATAAGTAGCCCCGGCATTCTTCAGCCTAAACGGCATCACTCTATAGCAGTGGGTTCCCCACGGCGTAGTGAAGGCAATTTTCTTTCTGTCTTCAGGCGCCATCAAAATCTGGCTATACCTAGAAAATCCATCCATGAAGGAAAGCAATGCATGGCCCGTGGTGAAGTCTACCAACTCATCGATATGTAGTAGGGGAAAATCATCCTTTGGATTGGCCTTATTCAGATCCCTGAAGTCGACACAGACTCTGATTCTGCCATCCTTCTTTCGGACTGGAACAATGTTAGCCAACTACGTTGGATATTTAGACATAAGCAACAACCTTGCCTCAATCTGTTTGGTAACTTCTTCCTTAATCTTCAGAGCCCAATCCGGGCGTATTCTTTGCAACTTCTGTTTGACGAGTTGGGCCTCGGGGTCAAGAGGGATCCAATGCTGTACAATCTTAGGATCGATTCCAGGCATGTCTTCGTAGGACCACGCGAAAGCATCTTTAAAATCTTTTAATAAAGAAACTAAGCGCTCGCATTCTTCCAAAGACAACGTGGACCCGATCTGGACTAGACGCGAATCTTTCTCAATACCGAAGTTAGGCCTTGGGATCAAAAGGGAACTGATGCTATACAATCTTAGGATCGATTCCAGGCATGTCTCCGTAGGACCACGCGAAAACATCTTTGAAATCTTTTAATAAAGCAACTAAGTGCTCGCACTCCTCCAAAGACAATGTGGACCCGATCTGGACCAGACGCGAATCCTTCTCAGTGCCCACATTAAATGTAATGATTTCATTAACAAGGGGTTTTGTAAACCTCTCCTCCTCTCGATTAATCAAAATTTTCAAAACCAGAGGAATTCCTTCTTCATCGTTTTCATTAAAATTTTGAAACTCCTGATCAATGCAATAAACAAGCGGCACAGAGCAATACTCAGAATCTGCAATGGCATTCTCATTCATGAAATCTAACTCATTCAGCTCTTCGGTTACAATCGACTCAAAAGCAAAAAAAAAAAAGGATGACCTGGACAAAACCTTGGCATCGGGAACACGCTGCTTCTCAGAATTCATCTAGGGCTCAAGAAAGCCGCAAAATGGGAAGTCTTCCAGTTCCCGAATAAAATGGTTGTTTAGTGTTCCTCAGATCAGCCTATGAACGAGCTCATAGCGCTTCCCGGCCTGCTTGGCTTTAGCTCTGCCTGCTATCTCTTCTCTTTTCCTGACCCAATCCTCTTTGGTGGGCGTATAGCCAAGACCAAAGGCATGCGGATTATGTGGCACATCGGCCAATGCTGTGATGCCCTTCCAGCCACTTCTTCTAAGCCCCATTCCTGGTACATGTTGTAGCTTGTTCATGAACTAGATTGATTGGGCGCTGACATACAAGCCCTCATTTGTTGCCAAGATGGTTTACACTGTTCGGGCATCGCCCAAAATAAACCCTAAAAGGAATACATCTTCCTCGCCATGGTTGATTTCCAGTACAGGTGTAGTTACCTCTGGTGGATGATTTATAGACGAATTCCTGAACACAATAGCCACCCCCTTCCCGTGAGGGTATTTCAGCATTTGGTGGAGGGTAGAAGAGACTGCTTTCACATGGTGCAGCCAAGGTCTTTCTAGCAGTAAGTTGAAAGTAGCCGGCATATCTAGGATGTGGAACTCAACATCCTATTGCACTGGGCCCACCTGAACTCGAATTTGTACTGTGTCCATCACCTCCCTGCTGAACTCGAATTTGTATTGTGCCTATCACCTCCCTGCTGGTATTGTCATATGCTTTAATCACTTGGGCTGTAGGCACAAAATCTGCTGGTTTCAGGCCGATGGCATAAGCTGTGTGCGACGGACAGACATTGATAGTTGGCCCAATATCGACTAACACCACTGGCACCCATTTTCTTTACACTCAACAGATATGTACAGAGGTTTGTTGTGTACTGAGCCTTCTGGTGGCAGTTCTTTCTCCAAAAAGGTTAGGGTTAGACTAGTACCTCCTGGGAAAACTAACCCCACAAGCTATTCAGGGGTGGTGTCAGTGGACAGTTTGGCTTTATCCATTGCTGATAGTACGGCCTATCGATGCACACGAAAAGCCATGAGCAAGCCCCATATTGAAATATCGGCTTGAATTTTCTTCAGCTGTTTCAGCACCGCCTTTTCTTCTAACTATTTTTCCTTCTATTTTTCAACCTCTTTATCTTTTCCAGAGGCCTCGGCTTGGTCCAAATGTGGGTGTTTGAAATACCGTCCACTCCTCGTCATGTGGTCCACCTCTTCGGAGTACCAGGTGTTGTCTGGTAGGGACTCGTCCCAATCCTCGTCAGTGTGGGCCAAATGTAGATTATCATCTTCTCACCATACACCTCCGACAATCGACAAACAATTGTCCGGCTTCGTCTTAATCACTCTCATATTAGAAATATCCCCTGCAGGGTGTTGGGATTTTCCAGCTTCATGTTTGTCTTGATCCCTTTCTTGCACAAACTGTTTCAACGCAGCTTCCTGTTCTATATCCGCGGTACTCACAGCGTCCAGTTCTTGAGCTAAATTCTTGATACCGATGCTCTTTAGTAGTTTATCCTCTTCTTCAACCAATCCAGCTAATGCAACTATTCTTGCTTCATTTTCTTCTGGTTTTGTTTCAGTTTCTTCATCTTGGTCAGGTTCATCACTAAGCCACCCGGAGTTGTCTGTCGAACCATTCAGATCAAACCAGTCAATTTGCATGTCCCCCTGATCTTGTTCATCGTAGAACTACAGATTGTGTAAGTCCTCTTCTAACTCTGCTAGATCGTCCAGTCCTTGACTTGGGCCATCCTATCTAGCCATATTGACCTCCGCTGCTGTTGGCAATACCACTTCAGGCTTGGCTTGATCAAATGGCACAATGTAGTGACGTGGATCATATTCCCCCTCAGCTAAATCCTCAGAGCACTCAGGCAGCGAACTGATACTCTCTTCCAAGGCCAACCTCCCTTCTTCTGTCACTGTCACCACCACAGGTTCAGTTTGAAGTGTGGAAGTGTCCATCATACACAAGTTTGTGCTTTCAGGGATGAACACCGTCGATTTGGGTAGGTGGGAAGGGGTAATATATACACTGGGGTCATAGGAGATGGCCAGTGTATGTATTAGTTTTAGGTTCCGAGGTAGCGGAACTTGGTTGTGGGCTGGGAGAGGGTTGGTGGTTACATTTGGCTTTTAGGGTGGTGTTATCACCTTTTTGTTGATGAGATCTTGAATCTCATGATGCAGCCTGAAGTATTGGTTAGTGTCGTGACCGTGCTGCTGGTGAAAAACATAGTATTTGGCTTGGTTGTGTTTTGGTGGGAGAGGATCGGGTAGTGGGCGAGGCTCTAATGGTTTAAGATGCCCCTTTTTTATCAGCACACTCAAGGCTTGGGATAAAGGCATATAGAGTGGAGTAAAGGTCCTATGGGATTGGGCCTGGTTGTTTGAAGTTTGTGGGGTTGTACTGGCGAAAGGATTGGTGGTCTTGGCTATGGTGGTGACAACACTCACATTAGATAGTCGCACGGCTGTGCTTCCACTAGTGGTTGCATTGGAACTGCACGTAAAAGGCCTCTTGGCATGCTCCTTCTCATCGGTTATCAACCCCTATTTCATTGCATCTTCAATCTGAACCCCTATTTCATGGAGCTTAGTGAATGTGAACAACGGCAAGATAATCATCTTTTGTAATAATTTCCCTTCTAGATTACGGACACTATTCTGATTTGATCCTTCTCGGATGGCTTGGTAGTCATCATTGAAGCCTTGGCCCTCTATCTCGTTACAAAATCTGAGAAGCCCTCATTTGGCTCCTGATGGGTTGCCTCAAGCTCACGGGTTGTGACCTCGATCTGCATGTTGTATGAGTATTGTGCGATGAAGGCCTCGTCCATTTCCTCCCAGCTCCATTTCATAGAGTCCTCCAACTTTGCATACCAGATAGTCGCTATTCCTGACAAGGTCCGACCGAAAAGCGACAGCTTTTGAAGTCTGGTGAGGCCCACCGGCCGCAGGATATTAGAGAACAACCACAGATGAACCATGAGTTCTCTAAAGCCATCGAACCGATCTATGTGTGGCATTTTAAACCGGTCTGGCAAGGTTACTGCGGAATTAGTGTATCTATCTTCGATGTCGGGGATAGAGTTCACACCTGCGCCCACTTAAAAAGCTTCTCCAGCTTGTTGACCTTAAGTGCAGTCGGGTCAACCTCGAACTCAAACGGAGGCTCAGTTTGGTACACTGGTGCCTTGGAGGCTTGCGGTGGGATCAGGTCTACCGGATTACCTAGATTCTCTTGAACATTGGCAATGATTCCAGGTGCTGGGATACCCGCAGGACGTGCATGGGAAGCAGAAGCCACTGCCGACTATGGTTGCTGTTGCTGCAGCCTATTTATCACTTCAACTTGGCGAGCAGTATCTTGCTGCACGGTTTTCACTACTTGCTGGAGATGACAGATCAAGTCCTCCATACTAGCTGTGGTAGGGTACTGAGTCATCTGAATAGGCAAATGATCTCTTGCTGGCCTAGATGTAGAAGATTGAGCCTGATTGGATGCAGGTGATTGCTGAACTGGTGAATTGTGCCTAACTCTCCTCCATCTAGTGACCATTGGGAGTGAAGCAAACACAAGTTGTCCCCTAACAAGATCCCCAGATCTATAAATTCTCCTTACATGGGTCCAGAGTGCTTGGGGGGTAACCGAACTATCCGAAGCAATTGTGATAAACTACCTTGCAAAAAGAAATAAAACAAAAGGAAAATAAAAATCAGAAACCGCACAGCACCTCAACTCAAATGTGAACAACACACAGATGTAATCAAAGCTGTTAGGACTGCACTCGGTACTGAATTCTACCCCCAAAACGGATACCCAACTTGCAACTAATCCGCACATTCCTGTAGAGGTTCACTCTAAAAGCACATACCAATTAAGTGAGATCCAAAACACCCCTATGAGGGGGTAGGGTTACCATGTCCTAGTTTCGTCAGGAACTAGGGTTTACTATTCAAACAATGCGGCTTCATGCAGGGTGAGCATCATGTCTTAGTTTGGAATAGTCTCTATGGCTTTCAATTTGCAACTAAGCCAAATGGTCAAAAGGGATACCTCGACAAGACTACCTAATATACCTCTCGCACCCAATACTGAAAAGTGAAAGGCGGATCAAACAGTACAGCGACAATCTAGATCCAAGGGTTGTGTTCCTATCATGGCAGAGCCCGTGACCGGTCAGTCTTTTGGCAAGCTTTTAGGCAAGCTTCCAACAAACCGTTCAGGAATAGCAGATAGCAAACACAGAGATTTAAATGCACCAATGCAAATGCAATGCAAAGAAACATATAAGTGTAGATAAAAGTTTATATCATGAGTCCGAGTCAAGTTCTCTAACTCCACAGCAGAGTCGCCAGAAACTGCAGCTCGACTTTTTTGCGCCCCATTTCGGAAACTCGAAATAAGCCTTACAGTTCGAACTCCTGTGGTTCTGAATCTAATCTCACAAGTGCAATGTGAAATTGATAAACACCAAAGAGTCCAAATCCGGCAAATCTTTTGAAAAATTGATTTTGAATCAAATTGTCAAAAATAGACTGCTTTGCCAAATACAAAGTCGCCACCTAAATATTTTTGGAAAATCTAGGAAACCCATGACTCGTGCTAAAGGCCACGTGTCCGTTATCACAAAGTTGCCTCGGCTCGAGAACTTAGGTACGAGAGGGGAAGGTCATGAATTGAGCACCTCCGCTCGCCCGATCAAAGATCGGCCTCTACTAATCATGATATGATTTTTATCAACATTATATGCTCTTGTTCCAGTTTTATTAGGCTAGCATTTACTATGTGATGCGCACACACAAGGTATAGACTAGTTTGCCCGAATTGGAACAATTCAATTCATGTTTGTTTTTTTTTTAAAAGGGTTTGAATTTGTCACTTGACAAAGTGGGCTCAAAGCTTGTGAATTTGCCACTTAACAGAGTGGGCTTAAAATGTACATTGATTGAATCATTCCAATTCAAGTAACAAGCCTTCATCCACAAACACTCAAACATTTTAACAAGTAAGCAGTTAGCCTCATGGCAAGCATGCTAATCATGGCAGTCACTCACACTCATGCAAGTATGCTAAAGCACTAAAACTCACCTAGTACTCCAAGCCGAAAAAAGAAACTAGTTAGAAAAATGCATGTTCCTAACTATGTCAAATGTCTAATATAACACATGCAATAATGCAACTAAAAAAAATAGGCTCGGCTAATAAGCATGGCATATGAATCGATTTGATAACATGTGTTCTAAGCACGTATTCAAAGAAGTATTGAAATAACAATACAGTTAGAATGATGCGCTGAGCCTTGGTGCATGCAATACAAATGAATGGATGCAAACATGCGATATGCTAATTGAAACGTGATGCTCCTAATCTAACTATAGTAAGCGGATAAATAAAAGGGAGAAAGACGTGGAGTTGGAAGACATGCACGCTATTACAACATTAATGCCCCGCGCAGGAGGGTCCGAATGAATAAACTAGCTAAACTAAACTACTTAACTAATTATTACAAAACTTGAATGAATTAAATTAACTAACTATTCTAAGCTAATTAATTAAGTACAACAATTAAATAATTTAACTAGGCTAAGATAATTAAATATTTACAACACAAACTAATTTAATTAATCAATTTAAACTAATTAAATAAGTACAAAACAAACTAATTAGTTACAACTAATTAAGTACAACAAATAAATGGCTAAATGCTAATTAAACTAATTAACTATTCCCGGGAAGCAAGGGAGGCCCATGCATGCTCGGTTTTCCACCTAAAGAACATCCACTATCTGCCCTCCGAAGCCTCTGTTGCACAACCCTTGCACTAATTTTCCACTTCCAGGTCAAAGCTGCTCTGCTTCACAAACATTCTGCTCAAAATTCATTGGTGGCCGGCAGGCCAGAAGTGGTGGCTGGCTGGCTAGCCACCGTTTGGGGTGTTACCGTCCAACATTGGTGGCCTGCCGGCCAGAAACAGTGGCCGACCAGCCACTGATGATAAACTGTTCCTTGCTGCAACAGAGGGAAAACAGGGCAAAAAGAGGGTATTCTCACAGATTGTTTGTACTGTATACCCCTCATTATCATTAAAACATATCAAATGAGTGATACACTTGGTCCTCAAATCATCAATCAAGCAATTTCATTGCATGAGGGCTAAGGAACCAAGGTGTACAAGTTTAATAAATGCACAAACAAGACTAAAAACCATCACCCTTTCATGCATGATCAAGGGCAATGGAGACCTTAGAAAAATTGGCACATTTTATCACTTTGAGTATGAAATGCCCCAATTTTCCTTGTGTTCAACTAACGTCCGATTGAGCACACCAAAACACAATCAAATCTTTGCACAATTTTGGTTTCCAGTTTTGTTTACTCGTTTTAATTTACCATTCCATTCTTTAACCAATTAAGTCCATTGGTGAGTAAGTCCTCTAAAACAGAAGGAAGTGTCAAACAAGGGGTAGTTTAAGGCAAGAGAGAAGTGTCATGCCGTTGATAATGAACCCTCAAAAGAGTTTTAAACCATTAGGCATGGACCTCAATCTCAGGCTTAAACTATCCTAAGGTTGAAACAACCCTCAAAGCAAACAAAAAAGAGTCAAGAAATGAGGGAGGTTGCAGAGATTAATGAGTGCTGAAATTAAGTGAGAAAAGCACTAAAACATGCAATCAACTCAAACAAATGGTGTCTAAAAGCCTAAAACACCAAGCTTGTGAGGACACTTACACTAGAAGCATGCAAAACAAGACTCAAATGCAACAACCAGCTAAAAATAGAGTTAAAACAGTCCAAAATAGAGCCTAAGACATGCTGGAATTAAACCACAAATGGCTAGAAAAATAAGCTAACACATAGAGTTAACTAGGCTAGCAAACATGACACAAGGAGGGGAGGCTAACCCCTCCAAATTTGGACTTCAAAACATGATTTTTACTACTAATAATACTCTAAAATTCAGTGTTTAAAAGCCCAAAAAAAGATAGTTTGAAAGTGGAAAACAAAGGTGGAAAGGCCTTATAAACAAGGAATAAAGAGGGGTGGACCACCCCCTAACCTTAAATGGCCTAAAACCACCAATTTCAGCCCACCAAAACAAAGTTTTTTATGGCTCAAAATAGCCCAAAATTAGTGGGAAAATGATAGAAAAACAAGTATGCAAAACAAGTTAAAAAGGCAAGTATTATACCTCTTGAAGTAAAGATCAACTTCAGGCAACAATTCAAGCCAAAACACCTTCTAGAGTTCCAAGAAGGCTTCAAAGAACCTCAGCTCAAAGATGATCAACTTTGGTTAAGGAAGTGTAGGCAAAAGTGCAGTGTATGTAGGCTAATGTGCACAAATTTGCACAAGAGAGAGAGAGAGAGAGAGAGAGAGAGAGATAATTTTTGCTCCAAAAATTCTAACCTTCAAAAATGGGGAAGAAGACCCCCTATATATAGAAAAACATGCATTTGGGTGAGATATATCCCTCCATAGACGTGTAGGGAGATGCAGTCAATTGTGCCAACAGCTGGCACAGCTGTCAACAAAATATCTGAAAAAAGACACTGATGGCCAGCAAGCCACTAATGTGGCTGGCAGGCCACACCATTGGCCGGCAAGGCACAAGGGTGACCGGCAGGGCACAATTGGTGGCTAGCAGCCCACCAGAGGAGGCTTACAAGTCCTAGGGTCTTGAGGTTTGAAGCACTACGGTTTTGGTCCAAAACAAGGCACAGAATGGACAGGGTTTAAAGGCTCAAAGGCAGGGCATTCCGCCGAGATCTTCCGGCACTAAAATGAGCACATGCAATCATAATCATCAATTGCACAAGCGATGACGTCCAAGTCTTGAGGACGGTCAAAAATGGGGTGTCTACACTAATATATCAGCTAAATAGCAGTGACTTTCGAATGAAATTAGCTTCTCTGACGCCAATCTCGAAGGGGTCACCGTGCCTTATGATGACACTTTCGTGATCGAGTTACAAGTAAATAAGTTCGTCGTTGGGCGTATTCTGGTCGGCCAAGGAAGTACCTCCGAATTAATGTACTACAAAACATTCCTCAAGCTCGGCTTTAAGGATTCGGATGTTATGCTAGCCGATTACCTCTTTTCGGCTTTAACGCTAATTTGAAATATCCCCTGGGTAAGGTTATATTACCAGTGCGTGTAGGCACTAAGACGCTAGAGGTTGAATTCCTAGTCGGTTGAACATGGCTCCACACAATACAGGTCGTACCAAGTACTTACCATCAGCTCCTTCGCTATCTGACTTAGTACTACATCATGCAAATCTGTGGTTCACAAAGGTCGGTGAAAAATTGTTATATCACAGCCTTAGTGAAGAAGCCAAAAGATTTGGAGGTGAATTCAATTGAAATTCCAAATCAGGAAAATCTTTAGGATGTTGGGAAGACCCCGTTCGAAAAAGTAACAAAAGATTTGGACCGAGTAATAATTAATGATGATCCAAAGAAATTCTTTTTCGTCGGCACATGTCTTAGTGTCGTTGAGTGACAAGAACTGGTTTTTTTCCTCTTTGGCAGTATCGATGTTTTTGCATGGACACTTTATGATATACCAGGGGTAGACCCAACCATAGTTATGCATAGCCTGAATGTCGACCCCAAACTAAGCCAGTTGTTCAAAAAAGTTGTCGTTCAGCAGCTGAACATGTCGTGGCCGTAGTTGACGAAGTTGACAAGCTAGTGGAAGCTAGGGCAATTCAGGAAGTTACTTATCCCACTTGGTTGTCCAATATTTTTGTAATGAAGAAGAAGACGGGGTCGTGGCATGTCTGCGTAGTTTTTACAAATTTAAACAAAGTTTGCCCCAAGGACTGCTTTTCTTTACCTCGAATTGACCAGCTTGTGGACACAACTGCCCAACATCAACACATGACCTTCTTGAACGCTTATAGGGGGTATTATCAAATTGCCATGGATCCAACCGACCAAGACAAAATGGCATTTCTCACTCCAAGGGGAACCTAATGTTACAAGGTCATCCCTTTTGGACTGAAACATACCGGGCAACATATCAGAGATTGGTCACTACCATGTTAAAAAATCAAATCGGAAAAACTATGGAAGTTTACATTGATGACATGGTGGTAAAGTCCAAAGAAAAGGATGTACACTTAGCCGATCTTGCCATAACTTTTGATACTCTTTGGCAATATAAAATGAAGCTAAATGCCTCAAAATGTGCATTCGGCATTGGGTCAAGCAAATTCCTCATCTACATCATAAATCATCGTGGAATAGAAGCTAACCCAAAACAAATCAAGGCCATCATGGAACTCAACTCACCAGGGTTAGTCAAAGAAGTTCAGAAGTTAATGGGTATGGTTACAGCACTTAACAGATTTATCAGCCAGTCCTCAAATCGGGGTAGGCCATTTTTCCAAACACTTTGACAGGGTAAACTATTTAAATGGACTATAGAATGCCAAATCGCTCTGGAAAGATTATAAACCTATCTTAGTTTCGTCCCTCTTTTGTCTGCCCCCTCGCTAGGTGACGCACTTATCTTATCTTTGGAGTTATCTGATCATGCAGTAAGCGTCGTCTTGCTTAAGGAGGCACTTGGTGAGCAGAAACCCATCTTTTATGTTAGCAAGTCAATGGTTGGTGCCAAAGCCCAATACTTACCCTTAAGGAAGTTAATTCTAGCTCTTGTAGTGACTACCAGAAAATTGATGCATTACTTTCAAGCCTAAACCATTAAAGTATTAACAGATCACCCCATCTGTTCAGTCCTTCACAAAATAGAATCGTCGAAAAGAGTTTTCAAATGGGCATTGGAACTCGGACTAACCTCCAGTTTTCACCAAGGACGGCTATCAAAGGGTAAGTCTTGGTCGATTTTGTTGCTGAGTTTACTATGCTAGCATCCCATGTTGAGTTCGTCAATCACAGTCGGAATAAAATATATCGGGGATATTTGGCACTTGTATTGTGACGAGTCATCTCACCAGCGCGGCAATGGAGCAGGAGTAGTTATTATTACCCCTGAAGGAGTAGTAGTGGAACAATCGGTCAAACTTGGCTTTGATGCCTCGAACAATGAGGCCGAATACCAAGCCTTTCTAGTTGACCTTAGAAATTCGTTTCAAATGGGGGCTAAACAGTTATAAATTTTTCATGATTCGAAACTAGTCATAAACCAATTGAAAGGTGAATATGTAGTTAAAAATGACCGCGTGGCAGCTAACATGAAAATGGCTAATTCCTTGCTCTTGAAATTTGATAGCCATGAATTGAATCAGATTACTCGCGATCAAAATACACAACGCGATGCTCTGGCCTTTTTAGCCTCGACCGCAAATTTAGAAATTAAACAAACCATCAAAATGGGTTTCATCCTAGAGCCGAATATCCCATTGTGAACATCATCCAATGGGGCCCGAGTTGAATGGATTTCATTGCTGCATTCCTCGCCTCGAAACAATTGTCAGAAGATAAGAAGGAAGCCCACAAGCTGTAGAATAAGGCTTTGAGATATTATTTGGATCCTCAAGGAAAACTTTGCAAGAAATCTCTCTCTGGGCCTTACTTGGAATGCGTCCATCCAGACATGGTTGAGGATTTTTTGGCTGAAATACATGAAGGTAGTTGTGGCGCTATTTCAGGAGGTAGATCATTGGCCCATTGAGCTGTTACTCAAGGGTATTAGTGGCCGACTATGCGAACTGACAGTGAGAATTATGTTAAGAAACGCGAGCAATGCCAAAAGTTTTCTCCATTAACATATCTGCCCGTCGAAAAGTTGAATTCCATGACTAGTCCTTGGCCTTTTGCTCAATGGAGTTTGGATATAGTTGAGCCGCTGCCAAAAGCTCTAGGCAATAAGCGATTCTTAATTGTTACTACTGACTATTTCACAAAGCGAGTTGAAGCAGAACCATTAGCACATATACAGGATACAGATATTAAGCATTTTTTTTTATAAAGAATATCATTACTTGATTTGGCATCTCCATGGTGCTTATTTTGGATAACGACACTCAGTTCGATTGCAGCGTCTACCGGGAACTGTGCGACATATATGGCATTCGACCCTATTTTTCTTCACCAGCTTATCTACAAACTAATGGCTAGGCAGAGGCTTCCAACAAAGTAGTCTTGGAAGACATCAAGAAGCATTTGGAAAAAGCCAAGGGCAAACGGGTTAAAGAATTGCCTAGTGTACTGTGGGCCCATCGCACCACACTGAGACAGTCTATGAGAGAGACTCCATTTGCTTTGTATTTTGGCAATGAAGCTATCATCCTCCTAGAGATTGGTTTACCGACCCTTCAATCAAGGGCTTTTGATACGGGCCAAGATGATATGATGCTGGCCTTGGATATGGATATACTTGAAGAACACCAAGATCAAGCCCTTGTGACCATGGTGCAATATCAATAGCAACTTGCCAAGTCATACAACCAACAAGTGCATCTGCGCCGATATACTCCTGGAGAGTTGGTCGTTTAAAAAAGTACTATCTGCTAGTAAAATTCGTGTGGACGGTAAACTTGACCCAAATTAGAACGGCCCATACCAGATCGATTCCATTGTTGGGGCAAGGCCATATCGACTCTTAGGCATGAACGGAAAAAAGTTACCCCGACCCTAGAATTCGACTCATCTTTGTAAATTTTATCATTAGTATTGATAGTTATGTTAATTCCTGTGTTTGTTTTATCAAATTAATGTTTGTCGGCTTTTATATATATCACTACCTTGTATATGTATAGTCAATCAATGATACAAGACGTTTGTTACTCCCTTGCTTATTTAACTCTGATTGCCTTACTTTCATTTAGCCTCTGAAGTCAAACGGAGCACTTTTCGTGCTCGGCATGCCATTAATGAAAGCTTCTGAATTTGAAGCGTTTATCGTGCTCGGCTCGAAGCGTTCTTTGTGCTCGGTACGAAGCGCCATTAATGAAAATCTCCAAATTCGGAGCGCTCTTCGTGCAATTTGAAAACACAATTAGTCTGATCATTTCAAGCAAGCATAACTGCGTTTTTATTAAGAAAATATCATGACAAATTCAAATTGCATTACGGATACATTTATCCGATGGTCAATTGACGCTCTAATTACAAAAGTTGAACCCAAGAATCAAATTGGATCTTTCGTTGTTTACATGTTCTCAGGGTTCATGGATTCTTCTTGATCATCTGTTTTCTCAGCGTCATAGGT